>JSYW01002245.1:0-11380 GCA_000787475.1 Lentinus polychrous
TTGATTGGGACCTTCTTGGTGGGCTTAGGGGATACCACCATTCCTCCTAACCGTTTGAAGGTGGCCGACAAAACATATTCGGCCAGGACCTTGAGTTGGGTCGCATTCTATGCAGACGTCCCGCACTCCGTAGAACGCATCGAGTCAGGGTACCGAGCCGTCATCGCTTTCAAGATATTCCGCTCACACGCCGCCGCCTACGAACAAACCGAGCCCAGTGTTGCTCATACGAGTCATGTCAGTGACGAAGAGGCTGCTGGTGACCCCCGTGTAGAAATCACCACCCTCATTCAGAACACTGTTGACAGTCTGCCAGACTCAACGTTCATCATTGGATCCGTCCATCAATACCCAGTGGACGTAGAGCAACTTTTTGGCTTCGACAAACTTCTGTTCGACGCGTTACAACGTCGTACGGATTTCGAGGTCCATGTACTACCTGTCCTCGTCAACTATCGTTACATTAGTCACGAGGAGTACTTGGAGCAAAACGAGGTCGCTGTGACTGTGTATCCCCTGACGGATGCTCATTTGAATTATCTCCTGGGAGACAAGGAAGCTATCACGCGCGACGAAAGCATCCGTTGGGTCAAATACCTCAACAAGACGACGCCCTTTTATAACATCTCGAAGGAATGGAAACACGTGTGGAAAGAGTATGTTGGGGAGGGTCCTGGTTATGCTGGCAGTGAGGCCCGTGGAGAGGATAAACATAGCGTTTACCTCTCATACGGCTTCGCTGTCATTTCTAGGGCGCAAATACTCAGCGGACCCCAGCGTATTGTGGAAATGCTGAGCGAACCCGAGAGTACTGACGACGATTCAATCGCGGGATCCGACTGATCCTGTGCGATGATGTCTGCGTTTCCTATTGAATATGGCTTATGCATTCGCCTCAATTTCACGACGTGTGCACATAGCAATCATAGCATGGGTTGTTATAGTACATTGATCCATAGAAGCCGCGTATTGATTCATACTGAAATGTCTTTTGAAATATTACTTATCAATCATTTTCTCGGCAACGCAATTGTTTCTTTGCGTCAGAAACAGTCTCAGCTTGCATGCGAGCCCGACTCCTCATTATAGATACATACTTACTCCCTTGCCTCATCTTACTTCCAAGAGCCCGGGGATCTGCCTCAAAAGCAGACTCAGGACTAGGCCTTCCGTATTCGAGAAACCAATAAAATACGCCCAGTTCTACCCGAAGACAACACATCAGTTTGTAAGAGATACCCAGTCAACGCTCCGACATCTGCGCCAAGTAATCGGAAAGCTATCAAACAAATACTGTTAGCAAATATATCTCCTGCAATCAAAGGACGAACTTGTACCTTCAAAGCGCCCTGCCGGATGCTCTCACCCACATTCTGCACATCGGGATTGGCCAACACCCTCTGTATCGCATCCTTCGCGGCGTACTCCAAGTTAGCCAAAGTACCGTCACCCAAAACACCACCGTCATGCGTCGGTCCTAAGGCCAATTCATCTTCCTCTTCTCTGCCGAAGTATTGGTTCGAAGAGATGGATTGGGCACCTTGGAAGGACTGCAAACGGGTTTGCGCCTCGCTGATCGCAGTCGGGTCGTAATCATTCCGGCCGAAGTACATGTCCGAAGAGATGGCCTTTTGGTTACCGAACCTTTCCCGGGCAGTGGTAGGTTCATCGGCTTCAGGCTCTCTGCGAAGGAAGCGGTCAGACAATCACATATCACCGGTGATACAATGCAGAAACATACCTCGAAGTGGAAGCAGAAGCGGCAGCAGGCACAGCGCCGAAGCCGAGTCGCTTCATACCCATTCCAAGTCGTTCCAAATCTTGAGCTGGTCCTTTGGGCTGTGCGACACCCGGGGACACCGGAGTGGCCTTGCTAGCAACAGGACTCCTTGCGGCAGGAGCAGACTTCAATGCCTCGGCTGCTTTCCTCGCACGTTCTTCCTCTTCCGCCTTCTCTCTCTCGCGGTCGTACCCCAACTGTTTGATTCTCTCAGCTTCTTCCGCCGCTTTACGTTCGGCTGCTTCGAAATCAATCGGTGCAGCTGCCTTCTTGGCCCCGAGGCCCCCGAGCTTGGAGGCCTTTTTGGGCCCAGACGAAGCAGCGGGGGATGAAGTAGTAGTGACGGTAGCAGTGCTCGAGCTAGATGAGTTCAGGCGCGAGGCGCCAAGCTTGGAGGCAGGGCGGGATGCAGACCCCAATGAACTTGTGGCACGGAGAGACGCGGAGCTCACAGTGCGAGGAGCTGAAGATGCGGACGCTGAACGACCGATCACAGGAGGCGCAGCGGGAGATGTACCTGATGAGGTAGGTTTGGAGGCAGGCTTGTCCCATGACGAGAAGAAATCATCATCATCGGCCTTCGTTGCGGCGGGCGCTGACTGAGGTTCAGACGCGCCCTCCACAAAAATGCGGGTGGGATATCTAGAGTATAATATGTCCAGCAACGGGGACTATACATGTTTATGAGAGACGTACTTGGCAGCATCTTCCTTCACTCGTCGTGCAAGCTCCTCTTTATATAGTTCGGCGACACGACTGGTATATTTCTTCTTTGCATCAGTACCGGTTAATAGTGATGCGCCACCATGTTTTGTGAAGAAATCAGTGGCAGAAGCATTCCCGCCAACTTTCATAGTCCGTAGCTGGTTCAACTGCCAGCTATCCAAGTTGGTTGAACTGAGGAGGTCCGATGGTCAGCGCGACAGACATGGCACTGCTAGATCTTAACATACCGAACGAAACTGATGTGCACGCCCATGTTTCTGTGCACACTCGAGCAGTCCAGACAAATGTATACGCCAAACGTCACGCTGGACCATGTTGGATTACGAGCTTGGCAATCAAAGCACATCTGTGCACGCAGTGACTTGAGTTGATCTGTCGAAATACAACATATAACGATAGTAGTTGTACCTTGTTGGCTTTCTGCGCCTTCAATACCTTGAAGACCTGTTCAGTCTCAGCTTTTGTTGGCTCCGCCATTCTGCACGATCTTGAGGAATGATTCGTATGATCTGAAGAGGAAATGGAGTAGGAGATGGTCGTGTTCGAAAGTGTAGAAATTCGGAGTTGCAGCTTACCGACGTGTATAGCTTCGTATCAATCTCCGGGTGCACGGGGTCCTGCAATCTTATCGCCCTGGTGCACTGCCACCATCTAATCTCCCCTGGCAATCAAAAGTTTCCTGGCCATGATCAAATCGTAAAGGCATTTGACTCGATCATTTACTTTCCTCCCAACCCTCAGGCCTCAAGATCCAAAGTGCTGGAGGTGCGGAACCAGAACAGCCAGAAGATCAATGTGTAAGCAATAGTCTCACGAAATGGGGTACATCTCTAACCTATTTTTTCAGACGCAGAATCACTAGACGGCCGACTCCTCTTTGCGATCCCAAAGAAAGGTAGATCAATCCAGTTCACGGCGATGGTCATACCAACTACCCTCGAGATTCGCAGGGCGATTGCACGAGAAATGTCTTGAAATTCTCGCTGGTAAATCACATTTATCCACTGCACTTGATTCTTGGTTAACAATCGGTATAGGGGCCGATATTCAATTTCGGAGACACCACAGACTAGATGTGTGTCTCGTAAAGAACCACCCAATGGCACTGTACGTATTGGTCCGGAGGCACGTACTTCATGCTTATGTCTTCGTCAGTGTTTTCCTCCCGGCTTCAGACATCCCTTCCTTCGTAGGCAAAGGTAACGTCGATCTCGGTATAACCGGACACGACGTCATACTCGAAGCCCAAATGGAGAAGCATGTCGAAGAGATACTCAAACTGGGTTTCGGAAAATGCGCATTACAAGTACAAGTTCCAGAAGCCGGGCCCATCAAATCCGTAGAAGAACTTGCAGGTAAACGGGTGGTGACCTCGTTCGAAGTACTAGCTGGGCAATACTTCAGCAAGTTGGATGCGCAACTACAGCTAACGGGAGACGCTGCAACCAAAATTGAGTATGTCGGCGGTAGCGTAGAGGCTGCCTGTTCCTTAGGTCTTGCAGATGGCATAGGTAGGTTTACTCCTCACCGCCCACTGACCTTTTACTGATTCTTCGTTCAAACTCTAGTTGACCTCGTGGGTATGTGCAGATGATTGAATGGCAGGTCGTTACGTTTGCTGATCTGACAATCCCAGAGTCTGGCGATACCATGCGCGCAGCTGGTCTGCACGCTATCGCCACTGTCCTCGAGACGGAGGCTGTCCTCATCAAGTCAAGTACCCCAAAGAACCCCGCCCACGAGCCTCTTGTAAACCTGATCGCCAGCCGTATTGCGGGCGTTGTTGCTGCCGGTAAATATGTCGTATGCCAGTACAACATACGCCGAGAGCAACTTCACGTCGCCACCGCCGTCACTCCAGGAAGGAGAGCTCCGACAGTCAGTCCGTTGGAAGATGAGGCCTGGGTTGCCGTCAGTGCTATGATCGAAAAGAATAAGATGGCGAATGTCATGGACGAGCTGGTGAAAATCGGGGCGGAGGATATTCTAATATTCAATTTGGACAATTGTAGAGTTTGAGAGGATTGCCCATCAGGGAAAGATGTATGTATAAAATGTGAGTTTCTCGTTGACCTTGGTCTACCCGCCCCCGTGCTGATTGAGTGCAGATCTTGTTTAGCGACAACGTACATGCTAGCCATGTCACCTCTCGTCTGCGATGAAAGCTGTTCACAACTATTTGGCCGCACCTGCCGTGCCGTGTACGGATCGTATACGAAGGAATGTTTGCGATGAACAGGACTTTCGACTTCAAGCGCTTAGTTACGCGGGCAGTTCTACCTGGGCCACTTGAGATTGAGATCGTACGTTCCTCACTGTTACACACGGAGAACTTTCCTTTCACCATAGAACGGATCGAATCGCGAAGGGCTTCTACAGTTGGGTTCCCGAAGAGGGTATACAACGGCTCATCGCCTAAATGTCCATCCAGGGCGCACTATTGACCAGCCTCGTGGAGCTTCGACGGGCTGCGGAGTTCATTTATCGCTTATTGGTGGTACGAGTCAAGAGTGCGGCGTATTCCCAGTGCAACTGGAAGGATCAGTCGAATGTCCGAAAAGGTGTGGTGACAGTACGGAGGAAAGCAAGTCAACAGATCTAGAGGCTACTGTTACGTGACAAAGAACATAGTCGTTGAGTCAGCGTTCAGGCAGACAGCATACCTGAGGAGTCAGCGCGTGGTATTTCTGCCCTTACACCTCCTCCTAAGCATCCTCACAGTAACTGATTGACAGGTTGATATAGATGGGTGATTGCGGCGATGCTCTGTAGGTCGCGCCAGCAGTGGCCTTCTTAACAGCATAACCCAATTTTCCAACGCAAGAGTCTACCATTCAAACTCATCTCACTCGATTCTATGTCTCGAGCCCTTGAAGTCGTACCTCACCTTTCCCAGTATGAATATTCGAAACCCTGCCAGTATGATGCATCGAGGCCTGTTACACGGCATATTATATGGTTCGCGGTTGACGTTAGTTGGACCCGGACTGGCAATCCATGTACTTGGAATCCAATTTCGTACGTGAGGCGTCCGAGTTTGTACAGTAGATGGTCAAATGATGAACCTTAAGGCTGAGTTTCAGGGCTCAGGCTGTTGTTCCCATGTCCTCACTGACATATATATACCAGGTCTCGCACCGCCCATTTCGTGAGCATCTTATACCGATACCCCAGCGACCTCTCCCATCATCTGCAACAGCGACGCGTTGTCTATACCCTGCTATTCCCTGCACCGTTCATTCATACCATATCCATACCCGCGCCATGAACATGCACAGATATCCCAGCCATTATGAATCTGCGACCCGACCCGACCTCGACATCCTAGACGGTATCTCACCGACGTTCATCAAATACCTTGAGGCACCCCAGCAATTCGTGAGTCGAGATGTAGAAATAAAGAACGTCGAGTATGTAGCATCGTACAACTGGATCGATACGGAGGAACAGGATGGGAAGGCAACAATCATCGTCCCTGGTGAACGCAGAATGTTTGCAAATTCGTACCGGTATCATACTGATTGCATCATGACATCCGACAGGTTCTCCACCAATATGGAGGGCAAAACAAATGCCTTACCGTGTAGCTCGGGACATAGACCGCCACCAACCTGCATTGGATTCCCATACGTATCACATCCCAGACATGCCTATGCTGCCGCTTTTCCGCGCGGCGGACCTCCTCACCTCACGCGGGGAAGCCAACGCAATCCGCTGGAAGGACGTTGACTTCGTCACGGAGCGCAATAGTTTGCGCAAGCTACTCAGTTGGATAGACGGCAAACACGGTGAGGACTGGGAGTTCCGCATGGATACACAGGTGCTTGGGGCGAAAACCATCTTGCTACAAAAATGGCAGGAATCGCCACGACAGTCCGTCTTCACACATTCGTACGGACGAAACTTCGAAGAAGAGAATACAGAGCCAGCGAAAGGATGCGAGGGCAGTGGTAGTCACTTTCGAGCAATAAAATACGTGAGTCCATAGACAGTCTATCTTGAGTGCGAGGCACTTACCCGGGTACAGGACTTTAACGGGCTTACGATCGTTGTTAGATATGAGGTGGATGCGTGTTGGGTAGGGAAAGAAGAGCAAGGAAATTCTGAAGTAGTCGCACAGTCTTCAATCGTCATGAGAAAATACGACGACCTCAACGTCAGGTCCGGAGGGACAGTAGTTGCGCAATCCAATCTGCTGGAATTGAAGACGTTCAAGCACAACAACTATGGCCTGAATGTGGACGAAATCTTTCCGCAGCTCTACCTCTCACAAGTGCCGACATGCCTTGTGGGAATCCATCGCGGGGGAGAATTCACGAGTCAAATCCTATTGGAACAAGGTTCTGAAACGATGATGCAGGCGAAAAAACTAGCTCAGACAAAGTTGGGAAAATTAGGGGCGTTGTTGCACACAATTCGAGAGGTAGTGCTGGAGCATGGCGTCGGGGCAAGAATCAGCTTGGTCTTGCAGGAAGGTGTGTTAACAGTTCGGAAAAGACAAAATCAACAGAGTTACTTGCCTGAAGATATCATTGCACGGTTTAACATGTAGCGTAGACATATCAGCTGGCTGGTTCCTTCATAATACCACCGTCCTGAGCGTCAGGAAGATACAGACTGATTACCAGGTCAGTCGTCAGCGCCTTTAGCCTGTGCCAGGTAGCCGGTGTATGTAGCAAAGCTCGCGCGATTAGAACACTCGAACGGATTCCCAAAGGGCGTCAGTTGAACGGCGCAGTACGTATTGCATGCACGGCGCAGCAGCTATTGCAGAGAAGCATATAGTAGCAGGAATGAATTCAGATGGCACGTTCACATCCTGTCCTTCCCTCCCGCAGTGCCAATGTCTGAATCCTCTTCACCGAATGGCGGAAGAGGTAGATCCCTCGCGCGTGGTCGGCCCCGGGGAAGAGGAGGGTCTCGGTTCGCCAGAACCGAGCTCAGAACAGACCCAACAACTCTTCCCCCAGAGCGGGAGCTAAACGATGGACTCCTCAGCCATATCGTCAAGGTCTTGGAAAAGCCAAGAGGTGTGCCCACAGATAAGATTGCCATCCGCGAGCTTCAGTATATCGGCTCGTATAACTGGGTCGAGGCGAAAGAACCTACCATAATTGTGCCTGGTAAGATACACTCATACAGCCACCCCCATTATCTGAAGTGAAGCCATATGGATTTCCATCAGGTTCGCCACGGATTTGGAAGAATCCAGCGGTACCTCTCCGAGTTCAACCTGATAGTGGAACCGTCTTCGTAGACCAGAATGGGTATCGTATGCCACAAACACCACTGTTGCCGCTCTTTCGTGCAGTCGATGTTGTCTCACAAGAGAGCACGGAGATCGACATCGACTGGCCCTCAGTAGACTTCGTGACCGATCGAAATGGGTTGCGGAAGCTATTGAGATGGATTGACAGCGGAGGCGGAGACGAAAACAGAGAACGTCGCACATTTCGTATTGACACGCAGCTGGCCGGCAGCAAGACGGTCCTACTCTCGCGATGGCAGGAGAGAAGTGTCGAGATATCGCGGGGAGGATTCGGGTTCAACTTCGAGAAAGCGACGACGAAACCTGCGACTGGCTGCGAACGTTCGACTGGTCACCATCGGATCGTCAAATATGTAGGAAGGAATTGCATACCTCATACCGAATAAGTTTGGTGCTGACCTGCGATTTTATAGGACCTTGGCGGATTGACTATGGTCGTCCGCTTCGAAGTAGATGCGTGCATTGGCGAGGCCGAGGATGTGGACTCGTTGACAGATCAGCTGTCGAGCTTATCTGTCTCTTCGTCTCGTGCCACTGTCACAAGTGTGCCAGCTGGGTCTATAAAATCACCCAAGGTCATTCGTGCAGGCTCTCAAGTCCCGCAAGAAAATATTGTGGAGATGACCACCCGAAGCGAACGGAATGCGGCTAACTTCAACTGGACAGAAGCATATCCCCAGCTATACCTCTCCCAGACACCACACCACTTCCTCGCAGTCCACAACCGAGGAACCTTCGAAGAGATTACCAAGCGGAAACTCAATTCGCCAGGTATGCAGGCGATGGAGGAAGCGGCGGAGCTGAGCATGAAGAAGTTGAGGGTGCTGTTGGAGGCGATCCAGGATGAAGTGATGGCTCATGGACAGAGTGGTCGATTGTCTTTGATTTGTCAGGATGATAGGCTGGAGTTCCGAGAGAGGGACAGTCAGGACAGCTTGGTACCTGACGAGGTGATAGAGAGGTTCCGGTCTTGAAGGTGTTGCTTGATCACATTGTCATCATTCGTGTGCGTTGTACGATACGATCCTTGCGCATCTCCCCTTGCGTTGTACCATGCGTTGTTCTATTAAGGCCGATTGTCAAAGAATGAGACCTGATATGGGTTCAGGATAGTATGACATGCCGAAGAGTACTGCGACTTCCGTGCTGCGCTGAGACAATATAACGATGTCAGGAAGCTGGCGAGAACCTCTGGTCTCTCCTCACCTCGTACACCAGTCTCTCCTATAATGACCAAAATCGCCAGTGCACGGGCGCGGCTCGAAGAGGGGATCGAACCGAGCACTCTCGTGTTGTGGAGGTCTGGGTTAGGAGAGATTAGCACCGAGGGGATCGAAGTTGACATTCGGAATGTCACATACGTTACCTCGTATGACTGGATGTCTGATCCGGGTCGAAGACATAAGGCCATGAATGGCATCATAGTACCTGGTACGTACAGTCATACGGCAGGAATACATTGCGAGCAACGATTCTCACCGAGTCAATGTGCCGTCCAGGTCGTCCACCAATGTGGATCGACCCGAAGCTCCCCGTACAGGTCTTGCCAGACGGGGACGACTTGAACCAAATCCGGGATGTTAACGCAGAACATATCCCGCGTTACCCCCTCGCACCCATCTTCGTTGGGGCTTCCTTACTCAAGAAGAAAGTTGAGTGGTCCAACGTCGACATAATCACCGACAGAAACAACCTGCGCAAGTTGCGTCAATGGGCGGGTGGACTAGTGGAGGACTTCCGCATTGACATTGAAATGATCAACGGGAAGACAATCCTGATGCAGAGGTGGGAGCCAAAGGGGGCAAAGTATCGAGCGTCAAAAGCGTCTTATGGGAGACGCTTCAGAGAGGAGACAACTGAGAGGGAGATTTTGAAGGATTCGACAAAGGAGCACCAGAGAGTCATTCAATATGTAAGTAGCACAGGCTCGACCCATACTGGATAGCGATTGATCTTTACGGTTCTCGGCAACCATTCTAGGACTTCGGAGGGATCAACATGGTCGTCCGGTTCCAAGTCGAAGCGTACTTACCTTCAGAGCTCACATCCAAGACTATTGCCGACAATCCCTTCCTGAATTACGAAATTCCTCAAAACGCTCTCGCCGAGGTGCACACAACGCGAGACATGGAACACAATCCCCCGAACCTCCGATGGGATGACATATACCCCCAGTTGTACTTCTCGCAAATCTCGCACCACCTGATTGGGATTCACGACGGAACCGGCGGGTTCCAAAAGATCATTCATCAACAAGACTACTTGCAACCGAACTCTGGCAAAGCAGATGGTATGAGCAACATAGCCGGGAAGCAACAAGACGCGTTGAAAGTTGTGCGGGCCTTGCTCAGACAGATCCAAGAACATTTGAGATGGTCGCCGGGGTACCAGAAATGTGCGCTGGTGTGCGAGAGCGGCGTGTTGAAGCTAGGGAAGAGGACAGACAAGGGTGGGCTACTTCCTGACGACATTATGCGCCAATTCAGGCGATACAAATAACAAAGCCTGTCATCTGGGTGAGTGCCCCCTGGTAAGTGAAGCTTGCACTCTTGATTATAAAAGATGAAAGCGCACTGCAGGCGTGGAATACCAGTTTGCTGAGAACTTGATACAAATCTCTGGAGGATCTCAATATCATCGATGAGAAAGCGTTTGGTCCCAAATCGGAGTTGGAGTTACGTGGAGAATCTGTCTGAAGCTTTGTGGCACGGCGTAGTTCGAATGTCGGTAATTACTCAAACTCGCGGAACTTGTATAGCGTGAAATTCTCTCATACTGCTTGAATCATGTATAGTAGTGACTCGAGAATGGCTGCGATACGATCTGTTCATGTCATAAAATGGCTGGACTATGACCGCATAGGAGTTGACGCATACTCTACCATACGGCAATGAATAGAGACTCGGAATTGGTACGTACATGTTGGTTCAAATTCCACCCGTATGCATGTGGGTGTCAACAGTCGCTATTCAGTCACGGAGGTTGTCCATCCAATTGTAATCCGTTCTCCACGCTTCCCGTTACTCAGCATTCCCGCCAGGAGTCAAGCCGTAGTTTGGTTTGACCTCCCTCGAGCTCGCGATTCCAAAGTCTTGGTTAACCCAGGACCTCCGGGTTTACAAGTGCTTCTGATCATATAGGGTCTTCAAGGGTAGTATAAACAAGAGCCTACGGGCTTCGAAGAATATTGATACTGAAGGAACATGGAGGTAAGTCAGTGGCTGAGAGATTCGACTGCCAGTGAGGGAAGCCAGTGAACTTCACAAGAACTTCAAGCTTGAAGCTTTACAGTACTAATACTCCGCGAACGATCTTACTTACCTAAAACAGTAAAGTCTCGCATCAAACATTCCATCGAGCAAGCCTCGAGGTTATCAACCTCCTTGGGCTCATCTCCTTATACAGAGGGCGACGTCCAGTGCTTATAGAAAGCTACGAAGTAGCTCTAAGGAGATCCAGGTTGTGTGAAGCTACTGCGCACAACACCGAAACGACGAAACCTGTGTGTCATAGAATGACAGAAAAAATGATACGTCGTCTCGAAACATCTAGTGAACCCGCTGAGACTCAGAAACTGTCGCCACAATATTGATGTTCCTGTCGAT
>JSYW01002246.1:0-15377 GCA_000787475.1 Lentinus polychrous
CAGGCAGTAACGACGGCTGTGAGAGGAAGGCTAGTGGTGTCGGGTTGAGTACGACGTGAAGGCCATGAGAAGCTGAGAAAAAAAAGAAGAGTACGATGCGGGTGCTGTGTATATGGTAACGTCGATAGGTATAGGGATGCGTCAAAAAAGAGTACGATAAGGACGAGAGAGAACAGATGATGCTATATAATGTATGTCCTGTGCGCAAGAAAAGGAATGCGCCATTGGCATTATAGCTTCATAGCTTCACGTAGCCCAAATAAATCTCCCATCACAGCAAGAACGTTGCTGCGCCGACGGTAGCGATCGACGCCACCATAGAAACCACACCAGCAGGGTTCCAAGACCTCTCTCCCGCATTCGTAGCCAGAAGGTTCTGCGCAGTCAACGACGCCGTATTGACCGTCACGTTCCGCAACAATGTTGTAGGGAGCATATTGGGCGTGGCCGACACCCGGAACTGTGGCGCCATGGGGGAACCATCGAAGTTGAACAAGTGCAACTTGAAGCCGTCCGAAAGATCGGTGAAGATTTGCCAGTGGTCAATCAGCTCGGTGTCGTTGTAGGTCTCGATGAAATTCGACACGGCCGCGCAGGGATCTTGGATTTGTTGGTAGCCGTCACCGAATGGATGCAGGATGATCGAGCCGTTGTCAGCCAACTCGTACTTTCCGTGGTGCCAGAGGACAATCCCAGTGATACAATGTGGGTCCGAACCTGCGTGCCAACAGTGTGAGAAGCTGGTTAATAGAGCTGGGAATATGAGCGCGCACCGTTCGAGTTGAAGCGGTACCGGGCAGTCTCGTAGAAGAAATCGTCGGTGCTACAAGCCATGTTAGCCACGACGGCCGCAAGGGAAGATGTATTGAACGACATACAATGAATACGAGATGCCGGTAGTTTTTGGGTAATTGAACGTCTGGTTGTTAGGATTGGCGAAACCCTATAGAAACGGATAAGTAACGCCGGATGAGAGTGTCGAGCTGCGCAGTGATACTCACCGGACCCGTCACGACAGCTTTGCTCCCCGAGCTCCAAGTTCCAGTCAAGCTCGTTGTGTTGTGGGCTGCCGTTAGGTCGAGCTGGGCGAGCGCAGGAGCGGTCGCGATGAGGAGGGAGAGTAATGGTGCGAAAATCATCATTATGACTGCGTAGCCTCGGACGACGCAAGCGAGACTCTAGCAGCAGGTAGTAGGAGGAAGGAGAGGACTTTGAGAGAGAAAGCGGACTGGGGACGAGGAGGGCGTCGAAGGGGGTGGGAGGACGCTGTGCGCGATGACGGCGGGAGACAAGGGCGGGTGGTAAGGAACGTGTTTGGCTTTGTTGTTCTCCCTCTCCAAGCCTGCCCCATTTGGCCGCCGACCTCACGCTTCTCATTGGTTCCCAGCGCCACGTGCCCGTGTCACCCATTCTTCCACTGCATGCAAACTAAGACTCTTTCTGTCAGCCGCTATTCTGTCGATAACCCTCAACATATTCATGTATGTTCAAAACTCTGAACGATTGCAGTCATCTCCCAGACAGCCATCGACCCCAACTGTACTCAATCTGAACGCCACATCTTCCGACAAACTTTCCCTCACGACGAGCACGAGGTCCATGTCGAAGCCCCTCATGCACACAGGTCACGATTCACGATGGTGAACCGAGCTCCCTCACAGCTTCCCCGTCCCACAGCCTTTTTGTTCGGCTTCTGTGTTGATTTGGCGGCGGCGGAATGAGCGCAAAGGATATACTTGCCCGTTGACACAACTCTATCTCGCTTTGGGAACATGACATACCGTAGGCTTTGGGCTTGAAACCTCGAACCTACAAAAGGCCTCCCGCGATGATACATCACATGGCCAAACTTCCTCGAACTCATTGTGTTCCTTGTCTGCCCTCGATTTGACTCCAATTCAATCATGTCTCTACCTTCGAATGGTACGCCGGCGGGATGATCTACCATGTCCAGTGACCACAAACTTTTGCTGTCTTCTCATTCAAACCTGTCGTGCTTTCTCCTTGCGAACAGCCCCCGAACAAGGGAACTGTCATCGCAATACGAAACAAGCAATCCACCTACTCCTTTCGTTTTGATTCATTTCCACACTTGACGGCTTTTCTCACCACAGCTGAGGTGGTAGAACCTAGGTTCAGCCGAGGTATCTCGTACAGCTGCAATTCACCTCTCTCGTTCCTGTTTCCTCTCTTTGGGGTTTGTGAAGGTCAGGAATAGACAAGGTCTAGGTGCGGGTATATTTTCTAAATCACACGAGCGACAATATGTCAAATAGTTATGTTTGGAAAAACAGGAAGCACGAGTCCTCCTTCATTCAATCGCTCACGACACCTGATTCTCATGAACCACAATGCCGAGGCGGGTCAAACAGAATATAACTTTAGGTGCCGGCGGGTAGAAATAACGAGCATCTTCTGTCCATCTGAAATATGTTGTTAGGCTTCACCCTACGTTCTTCCTTCCTTCCCTCGGTCGTTATTCAATGTCGGATGCCATAACCAATTGAATATCGGACTCCGTAACCTCCACCTATGCACCTAACACTCATCATGCGTCGGGCTCCCGCCCACTCCGGCTCACATCATTTTGAGCCCTTTGAGGTATGTTCAACTCGAAGTCTTTCTCACACATGTTAAGGACTTATACAGTATACAGTATACGACGACAGAAGATGGATCGGCAAGCATGGTTCAAATGTCAACTCCGGGGTAAGATCGAGTCTCGTGCTCATATGCGCATGCGACTCCTCTCATCCTCGTCCTTCACCAAGTTTCATTGCACTCGCGGAGATAGAAGTGAAAGCCGACTCATATTCTCAACGCGCCACGTCTTCGCATTCCAAACTTCTCGGATAAAAAAGGTGGGTGGGCGGGCAATTTGATAGCTACAGGTCATCCGTGTAGCTAGATATTCCACTTACCTGTCAGTGTCCTATACATATGTTTCTGATCCCCCCCGCTAGACAGGACTCATGGATGTCATCACCCTGCTCGTTGGGAGATGTGTCCATATGGTACCAGCTATAATGAACGGTCACGAATCAGACCGCGAAACGACGCGCACTTGGCTCCACAGGAGAATATCCGATAGATATCCTCTGAATCCATGTATCCCTCTTCGCGAACTTCGCAAAGTTGCCAAATATCTCGCGAGAGTCTCGTGCTTTCCCTCCCTCAACGTGACTTCAGTCTTTCTATTCGAGCAGCCAGACCGTGACAATGTGCGTTGCAAGGCTGCAGCTTGATCATGAGGTCGATCATGATGCGGGAAAAATACTGGAAAATCAAGAAAATACACCCGGGCCATTGAGTTGTTGATTGATATCCTTCTAGTGACCCCTACATTAGTCTCCTAATAGCAGACGGGACAGACAAGGATAGTCCCTACATAGTCTCCTCCGCAGACCTTACACTCACAAGTTAGAGTGACCCCATGAAAGGGTTGTACATCATGTAACTTGTTGCTATGTACTGAACGCATGTCACGGGCACCCTCGAATTTAATTCAGGTTACCTCGATCACCGTCAAGTGACAATCATTGAATCATACTCACGTCGACGATCACCTGCTCACCTGTAGCTACCCCGAGCCTCCACCTTCCCAATCAGCTTCTCAGCGACGTCGACGTCGGGAGACTATTTCCGATGCTCCGCCAATTCGGTCTTCTCAAACTTCGAACATCGCTAGAACGTTGCTCAAGCGATGAACGCATCCTGTTCCTTCGTAGTACGCGTACTGTACGCATGAAATATGATATATGATACTTTGACTTGTATCAGGTGATAATAATGAGGATGGCAAGACGCATACCAGTACATTATACCCCGCCGCCCATTCTTTGATCATGCTAAAAAGAGAACACAAATCATCGAAATCAAGAGCGTACTAGTGACCGTGGGTCACACACCGACGGCGGGGGGATGAGAAGCTACTACGAGGTGGGGGGGGGAGAGTGATGGATGAGAGAATGAACAAGAACGGAGGGGCGATGGTCTACTACGAACGACAACAAAGCAGCAAGAAGGGCTGGGAAGGGGAACAAGGGGGAAAGTAGAAAGAAGAATGCATGCGACGGCGGAGACTTCAAGAGCAGGAGTGGTACAATATCACGTGAGGGATGGAAGAGCGTCCAAATGTCGACGTCCGTAGAGCCCATAAGGTGGGGGGGAGAGAGAGAGTAGTAAGGAAATCACGACCCCTCAAACGGATAACCCAGTGACGACTGAGATTGGTAAAGCAATCGGTTGTTTAATCCTTCTTCAGCTCACGTCGTATGACAAACACGCGGTCGCCGTCACTACTTGTTGTCAGTTCTTGAATACCCCGGAAGCTCTCGAGACCATGTGCACCCCGACCCTTCGCGAGAACGACGTAGATTTCGAGTCCATCACCAACCTACGTAGATATGGAGTAAAGACAGCATGGCATGGCCAGGAACGAAGAGAGAAGAGCAAGGTTTTGTCAGACTCGAGGTACAATAATAGATAAACAGAGAAGGCTGACGCACCTCGATGTGGCGCTCGGTCGCGCTCGTGAATGAATCAATGACGATTGAAAGCACGTCTGGTAGTGGGAGGTGCAGGGGCCGAGATTGACCGGGTGTTTGTTGTTGATTCTTGAAGTAGATCTAAACATGAGATAGCGGAGAGAGGCGGGTGTAAGTCGGGTAAGAATCGGATGGGAGACCAAATTGAATGGGCAATGGAGTAGGGGTGACTGAAATGACGGCAGATGTACATACCTGGTTGTCCAGGAATGGCTGAACTAGCGATTGCGCGGCGCCGGCCGCTCGACATGCTTCACGTTCATATGATCCAACGGGATCGAAAGAGTATACAGCACCGCTGCCTGCATAGATGGGGTTGATGAGCACGACATTGATTTCCGGTCCGTAAGTTGCGAACAAGCACGCACCATCTTCTTCGATACCCCCGAGAATGTTGTAAACATAATAGGGGAAGAAGCGTTGCGCATAGAGCATAGTCTGAATCAAGCGCGCGATGGCGCGTAGGGGCATGTCTTTCGCATGGGCATGACGGTACCACTGCCGGATTCGTGAGCACGACGATCTTCTGGAGATACAATGGCAGATTGACAAACCTCCAGTCTCTGTTTGACTTTCTTCACAAACATGTTACCGTCCGCCGCGAAACCATTTACAGCCAGTACGGCGCGATCGGTCCTGGGATGGCAAAACGCGGGGTTAGTTTTGGATGGAGCGGGCAGACGGAGACGGTACGCGTACAGTTTGAAGACCTTTGGTGCGTATCGCGTCTGGATACTATAACCCTCGCTCTGCCTCGTATCACCGGCAATGACACTGAAATCCGCACCAGCAATGGCGAGGATAGTGCCGCCATTCTCCGTGTAAGGATTGAACTGTCTCTGCTGGGGGTGGGCAAAAGAACCGTCGGGCATTGTGTTCGGTGTCGAGTGGGATGTCTTTGGGTACGTGGATGTTGCGAAAGAAAGTACGGGAGGGCGGGGGACGAGGGAGGATTCAGCCGAGACGACGGACGAGGAGGCGTATATACCAAGGGCCGCGTCAGATTGACAGGCGCCGGTGCGATCTGTTCGCGCGTTCTGCCATGCGGAGTCTGAATCTGGCGAAAAGTCCGAGATTCTTGCTCTGTCCGGCATTCGCAAGCAAACGCCGGCGATGGCAGAAGCTTGCGATCGCGAGCTGACACGAACCTCAGGCTAGTCCCCGCCAGCCCGAGCCGCAGGGGCATCAGAACACCCTTTTCCTCGCCCCCCGACGTTTCCCCGCCCTGCTCTCATCCGCCACCATCCCGATATGGTAAACTGGATGCGCCGCTCCAAATTGTTGATTTCAATGCGCACTGACGAACGGGGTACTGACTGGCCAGAAAGTCCGGGTACGGTGCTGTTCATATGTTGCAGCTCCAGGCGAAGCTCACCCGGTCTCATTTCGCTGCCGCGGCTGCTCATATGAGCTCTTTTCGCGCCAGTGGCCAGCGACAGCAGACAGCGGAGGACGAGTGGGCTATCCCACATTTGTTGCGATAGAAGCATCCCCCGCCGCATGCAGAGACACCGCGCAGTAACGACCATCTGGACCCGCGGACGGACTTAGACGCATCTTGCATATTTGTCCCATCAACGCTCTGCCAGCTCTCACAGTAGACAGTTGCCGGTCGGTACTCCATATCTCGGTCTTCCTCGTTTTAGAGTCGCCACTCGCCTGGAACGCCTGCTATAAGCTCAAGCGCCTCCCCCCGTCGTTCTGTGTGCCTGCTTCTCGAGACGCGTCCGGTAAAGGTATACACAATTGGTCCACAATTCATCGACAACGAGTAGTGATCTGCGGCGGTCCTTTCTCACTCTGCATCCGCACGCTGACCCCGTGCCCCATTGACTGTCTCGCAACTCAACCATCTCTATTCGTACCGCTTCACAGGCAGAGTCTTCCCTCATTCAATATCAGTCCCCATCCGTCTTGTTCCCCGTGTCTACCTCCTCTCAAAAACCACTTCATAGATACCTGCCCCTCTCGGCCTCGTGCCAGGTGCCTGTTGTATCTCAGCGAGTCAATCTGGGCAACCGCGAATGACCGGCAGCAAACGCTGACGGTCGTGAATTTCTCATCCATACTGTGAGAACATGCACCTAACCGTCTACAAACCTATCCCCGCGGCAGAGGAGGTCTGACAAAGCACCCTCCAGTTTGTCCGAGCGGAACTGATCGCGCTGGCCAGTCGCTATCTCGCCCTCTAGGTCTCGCAAGAGCTCCCCGATACCATGCCTCCAACTCCTGAGATTACACCCTGCTCGAATGGCGCAGAAGTTGGCAAGGCTCCAACCTGGACAACGTCTCGTCCGGTCGTTACATCATACCCAAGACTTTTAGGAATCCGGGCGAGAGTATGCCCCTGGAAGGATGGAGCGTCCTCGTCTTTACATCACCTATCATGTCTATTTTCTAAACCATCCAGAGTTATTCTTATGTCGTCCACGAGGTTCCGGTTTTGAGGGTTGCTTCCCTAGATCTTCCTTGTCCTCTCCTGAGCTAAGTATACTTCATTGGTAACGTAACCCTGCGGTCGATCTTCTCTCCTTACTGATCTCTAACTCATTCCTGGACGTACATGTCGGTCAACTTGTAATCAGGTAGAAAGAGACTCACGAAATGCTCACTGTCTTCCACAACTCCGCGGAAAAGATAAGCCATTTTCTCTCTATGCCTATCGCGCATAACTATCACTCTCACAATTCACTCCTTGCGTGGCATATCAACGAGCAAAACCGTGTGGTTTTTCCTCCGTATGGTCTCTCTTCCCACCTTGGACCTTGGACCTGGAGCGGTGCCGGCAACTTGTCGAAACCTGGGCCGGAGGTTCCGAACGGAGTGCCTTGTCTATTCGGCACTCACTCATGTGGTATGTGGTCAATCGGAATCGGGACAAGCGTTGTTATACTAAGTAAGTACTAGCGGTGCATTTCGGAGGTTCTTGAGCTCAATTATCCACCTCTATCAATGTATATTTGGACCAAAACTACCAGTGAGAGCGTTTCATGAGGATCAGTTAGTCATGAGAATATGGGTAAGTCATGGTCACCGTTGCACATGCCGCATGCATATCTCATGGCGTTATAGTACCAGGTCCTCAAACTTCATTGAGATCTACGTTCCTGGAATATCAAGCCAAGTATTGTCTTTCACTTGGGGTGGAGATGATAGTATGCATGATAATAGTGAGATCGCACGCAACATCCACATTGTTCGCATCTGCATCTCACCTATCGCTATCTTCACTATCTACAGATTCCAGCTGGGTTTCAGACTCAGAGCATTGAGTGCAGATTGACTGCGTATCTGTATCTGCTCCTTCTGACCGCGGGCTTCTCAAAATCGAGTCAGACAGTGGGGTTATCAACCGTGGCATGTGTCTCGCAGTCACACAGATCAACAAGACACAATCCGACAAACGTTCTGCACGATGTCAATATCTCTACAGATATACTTCCAAGTCAGACAATATAACCCGATCGCGGATACCACGTCTTTGCGACTACTCGTCATCGGACACAATAGAGCAAAATTCTCTGTTGATCAAATCGGGGAGTTCTTGACATGCAACTCGTGTAAGTACTAGTACGCCCGTTACACCTCAAGGTGACCACATCCAAATCAACATCGACTCATTCCGCCCCCTCCCTTAGGTAGACTACCGCTTGCTGTCTTGTTCGCAATTAACCATCGGCGGTCTCTCAAGACTCGAGCTATTTTTGACGCCTTTTCAGACCGCGAGCACGTTTCGAGCTCAGCCCTTGACATGATATCGACTGGTTCACAGAAAAGTCCCAGAACATCGCATCATTCGCGGTACCGATAAGTTGCTCCCGGATCCGATTGGCATGTTCTGGGAAACTGCTGGTCTAATAGTGGGAACGTGCCCGGTTTCACGTATCTCTTCCGTGAGCGCATGAATTTACAGTTCACAAGTAACAGCGGCTGATACATACAATGCACCGTGTCCACGAAAATTACTGTGGCGATATCTGCGACATCGAGCAAGCAACCGCGATCTGAACCAAATGCGCGATAGTGAGTGTTAGGCGTCCCTGTTACACTCTTAGTTCCAATCTATTCTAGGGCTACTCCGATCGCACATGAAAATCGACATATCATATCTCTTCTTTGTCTCTCCTCTCCGATCACCCTCGAGTTATCACCCTCGGGCTTCCATACCTACTTATCACCTCACAAGCCACGTTCTATGCGCGCGAAAACCATATCTAACGTATAGTGGCAATGCATAGTTTCTCCGAGAGCGTGTGTAAGGCATACACAGTCAGCCTTTGTTGTTCTCGTACACACCATCGAACAGCGGCCACCGGTCATCCAAATGACGCCGGCCTACTAGAGCATGGAATCTACATCTATCAGGCTAGGACTCGGAAAGGAAAGAATTCTGAATGGTGCGTACTCACTGTATATGCATCCGGATACACAGCGGTCTCCGATGAGTCGTGCATCTTTCTATGCTACCTTACTGTTACCTCGGAGGTCTAGTTCTGGACCCATTCCTTGCCAAGGCCTCGATCCGTTGAACGACAGTTCGACCGTCAACCGGTCGACCTTCGAACTCCCACCTTCGAAACGGATTGAATACGTCGCATACGCTCTAACTCCCTTCGCCAACTGTTTTTCGCTTTCAGATGACAACACACTGCCTGAAATGCTCGAGCGAGGATCCTACCCTCTTCTCTACCAAGTTACATCTCTCTCACTTCTCCCGTCCGTTTTCTGATTGAAGACTGCCCTGACTCTTGAGCGGTCTCGGAACGTCGATGGTCTGGACGCCTTCCGGCATTTTCGAACTCGAATCGGACATTCGAGCTGAAGTACTGACATGCCATTGCCAAGTGCGCGCATGTACTCGTCATGGAGCAAATAGACCTCTCAGGGACTCTTTTCTCCGAGCTCTCGAGAAGGTGGCTAAGATAAGATATGCATAGGTGCTAGGCAGGTCGAGATATCCTGAACCAGCCTCATCAAGCACTGGCACCGAAATGTTCTCCAATACATACGAGTCTCTTTCTGCATGCCGTAAGTGCACAATGAAATTGTAATGAAATGTTCATCGACGTTCTTCCCCCGACCGTCTGACAATCCCATAAACTTCCAAAGCCCACGGTGCAGGTTCGTTTGACTTGTTTCCCCGGTGTTCTCCCGCTGCCGTGGTGAGTTGGGTCGTGAAAATTCACATCATACGGCTCTTTGACATATGCAGTACTGTAGGATGCCTGGATGAGATGAGAGTTCACTATAGCCTGCTTCGAGAGTGTGGGATCTGATTTTCATTCATTCGAATGGTGAAGATTGAAAGGCCCACGTACGATAGTTGATCTCTAAGCCTTTGTGTGGCGTCTTCGATGTCAATGGGCTGAGTACTCTTTCTCGCTTTGATAGATGATATGACACGTCGGTGTGTATCGTTGCAACGGCGTACCTCGCTATCGACAATGCATGCCATGGACACCGATTCCAATCCTCGAAGAAGTTGGTACCGGTGCACTTACATAGTAGACCTTGAGAGGCTTCTCCGGGACTCCGACGTAGGCGGGAAGCTGATGGTCTGCATCCGTCGGGGTGGGATCTATAGTTGTCACCCCAGAATGTCGGGTATTCCATGCTGACGAGACTGAATGCCCGTTCTATGGGTGCTTGGTTTGAATATTGGCTAAATGGCCACAAGCAGACCCAGCTCATTGGGTTCCGCACGTATCCAAGTTTTCATACTAGCATTCATACTAGTAATTTATGAGGATCTGATGACTGAGAGGTTTCTGAAAGATGAACGTACTATCGAACGCAAAGCAATTTACAACAAATGAAACTCCCATGCCCCAAATGACAGAACTCCCGAAGAGGCAAATCCCTGACGCCACAACGCCATCGCTACGAAATTCCTCCGGTGCCACGCCAGAACAGGCAACCATAGTCGTCGGCACACCTGCCATCAAAACCATCCGCATCAACACCGTTCGGCGAATTGTAAAATATCAGTGTTGGATGTAAGTAGTATTACAATCACTCTTCTGAATTTTCAATAACTGTGATAGTCGGTTAGAGTCTGTCATTTAGGTGATGAGCGGCGAGGTTTTCATACCCGTGAAAACTCCGGAGGCTATTAGGGCGTGCGTTCGGCCACCTCGGGAGCGATGTTTCTCCTGGTTGTCTTTGTATGGTGAATGAAGGGTGTTGTAGGCAGAGACAACTCGTTGTGCGAGCATTAAGCTTTCGTTCTGCTGTTCGATGTGCCATCGATGAGCAGCGCGATTTGATACCCAACGTGCATCCAAGATTATCCCGAACTGCGCCCCGCGAGATCGCCCAATGGAGAAGATGCCGTACTGTACCACCGTTACTCTCTACTCATAGAACACGAAGTCTCAGACGACGTGCATTATACGCCGCCGACGACCGAACGCTAAGATAACAGCCGTTCAGTTTGTCCGAAGAACCAACTCGTATAAACCTAGATTGAATTAACGACGAACCTCTCAACCTTTCGACCATCTGCTGCTGAAGCGGCTGACCAGCCTACATGTCGCCCAAAGTGCTCTCTGAGCAACGTTGCTGTCTGTTCTGGCCGTCATATGATGCAGCCACGGTATTGAGGAGGAAACCCTGTCCGACCTTCTCGCTTCAGTTCCACCCCGACTTTCTATTGAGCAATGTGAAGTGAAGGGACCAGGTAGTGCGTGCGAATGGCGATGTGAGCAAGGAAGGGACTGTATCGGGGGTTGGCAATGAGTACGACCTCATGTGGTCAGTTTGCCGTTGACTGGCATGTTCATCTTGGGTTGAACCTTCCAACGTTGTGGGCGCGCCATACGTTGGTATCGGTGGCGATGGCGGGAGATCTGTCAGCCACGATCATCATTCTCCGAGATGAATGTTAACCATACCTGCGTATGAATGGGCGATTCCCGCTCTGTCTTCGCCTACGATGCCGCGAGGTGACAGCATACAGTCCGGAGGCAATTGATCATGATGACGACGGCGGTATGGCTACGCGAGTCAATAGTTGGTCAATTTTTGGACCACATTAGCCTTTAATAGACTCGGCGGGCGTATTCTCTGATCATCCTCGAGTCTTTGTGACTAAATGACTGAATGATAGGAGAAAAGGAAGATGAGTTTACTCCGAAGAGTCGGACAGGCGAGACGCCTCACCTTGTTTCTTCACGTTCTCTCGTCGTATCTTATCGTGTACGATGCACGTACCGACCATGGACGGGCGAAGACCTTCTGGAATGTCGTAAAGGTGTTGGCGAGCACACTGTCAACCGTCAGAGCAACATCGATATATGTTGCAACGGGACTCTACGAGGTTCTCCCGACCACGGTATACGTGCTTTCCCCCCTTGAAGACGTGCATACATCACCAAGCATTCATATCACGGTGAACGCCTACCCTGGAGGACATGGGGAGTGAGGACTAATGACTGCGACAGGAACAGACCTCGTGACAACACGCACCTCCGCGTTTCATCCTGGGTTCAAACTTTGAGGCCCGAGAGGCCATAGACCCAGAGTGAGAAGTTGGAATCATGTTTGCGTGACGTCGCGTGAACTGTGGTAGGAAAGGAATACGCCGCTATACCAGTATCAACACATAGACAGCCTATAATGCGATGGAAGTGATGCTAAGAACTAGCGGGTGAATCCCAGGTCCGAGTTCAAGAATCAAGGTCGTATGGGCGGCATCCTCAGAAGAATGATGAGAAGCCGCATGACGATGTTCGCTATGCCGGTGACGACCCCAATTCAACGCGAGGTCGCATTGCCGAGTTCAATAGGATGCACCAAGGTGCACATGACGTCTGGAAGCAGGAACGTGTTACTTGAAGCTCACAAGCTCTTGCCGAGGCAGAACTCAGTACGATTGTCCCTGGAACTGCTGAGGCCGGTCAAACTGTGGCGCATAGAAGATACTCTCATGCATTGACAAACACGCGAGCATTCAAGTATATGTTGGGATAGCGGCCGAACAAAAGAATTCGATATTTGAGCGTACTCGAGCCCTACACGAATTTCTGAGTCTTGATTGTGGTCCGAATACGGAGAAGATGTTCATGAAGGTCACTGACATACAGTGAATAATGCATGCTATGCATGAAGGGTCGGATGTAATCGCTTTAGCAAAAACGTTCCGAGTCACCATATACAGTCGAGCGATTGATTTGATTCATGCTCCAACCATGTCAGGCTTGAACTGATTCAACTGAACTTCAGTGTGTGCCCGGGTATCCAGGTCGCGATATCGAGACCCTCAGGTTGGGAAGCGGAAGACTTCGTGGGGATTGAGCAGGAAGACAGATGTAAGAATATTTTTATGCAGATTACCGTCAAGCTACTATGTGAGAGCCAGAGATGAGGTGCACATTCAGATTCACTGAGGTCGAGGGGAAGGGGCGGATAAGACAGGAACGAAGGTTCCGCCGCTCCAGCCGATCGCCCCCCAGGGCCCCAATATGGCAACCCCTTTGAAGCTCTTGAACAACAATGCCAAATAACGCGGGGTATCCCAGGTGAGACACCAGTTGCCCGCGCAAATGCCCCTTCCCCTTCTCCCACCTTCATCTACCTTATTGCAGAGGTAATCGTAGCTTCTAACTTAGTGAGTGTCTTCCGGTACGAATGTATCAAAAAACTATGATTTATACAGGGGATTCCCGCGTATATATTCATAGATTTATTGCATACCTAAGAAGACCCCTGAAATTAGCCTACTCCGCCTTTCGAGATGCATCGTATCTTTGAGATCAACGAGCTTCTCTCATCCATCTTCCAGACTCTCCACAACGACGGTCTTGATGTAACCCTAGCCTCGCTCGCTCAAGTTTGTCGCGACTTTGAGCCTATCGCGTTAGGCATCCTCTGGCGCAAACAAGAGAGCCTTGTCCCGTTGACGCTATGTTTGCCTGATGACGCACTCGAGGTATCGCATATTACGCCTGAGTCGTCTGCTACTATCCCTGGGGCTGGAGGGGTCGAAGGGGTAGGAAATGATGGAGGCGCGAATCAACAGGAGGGGCAAGGAGCGGGTGCTCAAAATGTTGTTGTTCCTGCTCAACCCCAGGATGTGGTCGCGGACGACGAAGACGGCGACGACGATGCTACGCTACTCAATACCCCACATAATAAAATTGTACGTCTACAGTCGCAAACCAAATATACGGCCCCGCTGATGATTGATCACCGGGCTCTCTAAAGGTGCTCAAACGTGCCTTGACAGAAGATGACTTGTCGCGCCTGCTGAAATACTCCTCCAAAATCCGAGTCATGAGGCTTACCCACGTTACCTGGTCCGGGCACGTTTTCGGTGAAGATAGCCCCGAAACTAGTGTTCTTTTGGCGTTGAAGAACACTCAGGCTACGCATAATCTGTTTCCCAATCTTCAACACTTGGAGTGGGAATTCCCGCCTGGTGTATCGCTTGAGGAGTTTTCCATTAATTATCTACCGATATTTTTCTCGCCTTCGCTCACCCAGCTCTACATCGACGGCGCATCCGATGACGTTGATCAACGCCCGCTCTTTCTGCCCGAGCTCGCTACCAAATGCCCTCGACTGATCAAACTTAGGTTGTCTCAGGATTGGTTGCCCAGTCCAGAACTTAAGGACAGTTTAACCAGTTTCCTTCATGCGCATCACTCCCTTCGTGCGATCTGGCTATGGGAAGATTTGCTCAATGTGCAAAGCTGGCAGACCCTCGTTAATCATCCTTCCATCGACTCCATCCACATCACCATTGACGAGATAAATCCCGATACCGTCAATTGGATGATGGATTCGCATATCTTTCCCAATCTGAAGACCCTTGTCATCGAGGCCCGGACCATCTACGAGACAATAGCCTTTCTCAAGAATAAACGATTCCCGGAAGTGTGTACGCTCGAACTCGGTTACCAGAGCCCGCCGACGGAGATGGAGTTGGAGAAGCTCTTTAACCACATCGCCGAATCATTCTCGCATACCACATTGACTAGCATCCAGGTCACCAGTCCGAGGGATTGGATGGCGGTAGGGACCACTGTCCACGTCCGAGCAGAAGAAGGTCCTGTATCGACGCATGTGGATAGTCCAAAGTGAGGAACATTGGTCATCCTCGTAAGGACATATGGTCGAAAGAGATCGTGCGCAGCTAATATGCCGTGCACCGCTGGCCTTGTGAGACTAGTCGAGGTGAGAATATGTTGAGTGAACGGGTCAAGGTGCATCTGTCCCCGGGCGGTGCACCGAAACTTCGAAACAACCGCACTGATCCTTGTGAGTAAGTCAGTACCGGTGCAGCTCCAGTTGATACTAGAAGCCGAGACACAGGGATCAAAACACCATACTGGCAGATGGATAGATTGGGCGACCTAAGAGAAGGGCGGATACCGTGACTGTGCAAGCCTTGTTTGCGCAAGAAGCATTTCCCAGATAAACCATTACCAAAGCATATGGCCAAGATCAAGGGTCTGCATCGACATCGTCTAGCCGAGAATGCATTTAGTAACAGAGGGTGAGATTCATGACTTGTCAGTATAATAAATAGTATACCAATTATAATGACTGTGACTGAATGACTGGTCCGGTCAGTGACTAGTCATGACTTCCATTTTGACCGTGACCGTCGAAGTTTCTGAGGGCAAGGTCCCCTGGGGTTCTCCCAAACTGAAACAAACAAAGAAAATACTAGTCACTAACCAAGTCCCTGAAGCTTGAAGCTTGAAGGCCTGACTAGTCACTGGCCGGCACAACACTGATGCAAACAGCGTAGCGTTTTCCTTTCTCAAGGAGGCGCGCGAGACTGTCCATAACTGCAATGGGATTTAGGGCCTGTTCGGCAACGAG
>JSYW01002248.1:0-14758 GCA_000787475.1 Lentinus polychrous
TTCTTATGCTCTCCCGAACCAACAATCTCCACGTCCACCCTTTGGTTCTCTCCGGGACCAACGTTCGCTGTCACGATTACGAGTGCGCCCGTATGGGCCGCGTTCCAGATGCATTTCGCTGGGGGGAAACGATATGCGGGGAGTTCGAATTTGATGGCGTGTGTGAAGTGGGCTTGAAGAACGATGAGGAGAGTCGTGAGCAGGATTAGCGGAGCCGGGAGGTGTATTCGTGAGGAGGACATGGTCGTCGTGGCGGAAGGATGGGCGCTTGTTCCTTCTCTGCGCTTGACTTAGCATGTTTCCCCAGACCGCAATTAATGCTATAACCGCAGTCTATTCAAGTATCCCTTGGATATTATCATGGTTTCTACTTTCCTGCTCGACATTCGCCAGTAGGTGGGAAACTACGAGGATGATTGGAAGGACAGGTGATTTCTCTGTGCTGAACTCATCCATGCGCGAAGTTCGAGCATCCCGGTCTGCCGCTATTTCGAGCTCATACGGACCAGCTGATCATCGTCATCATTGCCTTTATGGAATAAACTGAGAAGGGTTCGAATATAAGATGGGGCTGATAGGCCATTCGAAAGGCCAGATATTCATCCATCCAACTTCCTTGAGAATGAGCTCCACCCCCGACTCTATCGCAAAGCTCGAAGTAAGTCCATCCCCGACTACATACAGCCTATATCCCTTTTGAACCAAACACCCTAGTACTTCCGTGTGCCTCCTCGATGGCTGTTCGTCCGGGTCGAAACCGAGGGCGGCATTGTAGGCTGGGGCGAAGCCACCCTCGAAGGCCACACGGAAGCCGTCGAAGGAGCCCTCGACGCTCTCGCGCAAACTTTCATAGGCTGGGATGCTGATAGGATTCAGGATATATGGCAGCATGCCTACAGATCCAAATTCTATCGCGGCGGACCCGTCCTAATGGTACGCATCCTCCATAGTTTGTGGAGCTTTCCTTGCTGAGTGAATTCACTACCCGTGGACAGTCGGCATTATCGGGATTGGATATTGCCCTGTGGGATATCAAAGGAAAGAAGCTGAACGTACCGGTTTGGCAGTTGCTTGGAGGGAAAGTCAGGAACAAGGTGAAGGTTTATGGTTGGATTGGGGGTGATACACCCGAAGATATCTCTCAAGGGGCTTCCGCTAGAAAGGGGCAAGGGTTTACAACTGTGAAGATGAATGGAACAGGTCATTTATGGTTATGCATCGGATTCAGACAGTATAGAACTCACTCCAGGTTGGATAGGCAAGATCGACTGGATCGACTCTCCTCGCGCCCTTGGGGACACCGCCAATCGAGTAAAACAAGTCCGTTCCCTGGGCATGGACGTTGGAGTGGATTTCCATGGACGCCTGCATAAAGGAATGGCCAAGCAACTTGCGAAATTGCTCGAACCTCTACAACCGCTCTTCATCGAAGGTTTGTCTCCTGAAACTGCATCAGATTCGAGTTAGCTCACGAAACCAATGCACAGAACCCCTACTCCCGACCCAACCAGAGGAAATCGCAGATCTCTCTCGATCAATCTCCACACCAATCGCTCTTGGCGAACGGCTTTACCATCGAAATGACTTCCGTCCGTACCTGGAGAAGCGGGCCATCGATATAGCCCAACCGGACGTACGTATCATGGAGTTGACATCGCATGGATGGACACAGACTAACCCCATGCCATGCAACCAGGTATCCCATTGTGGAGGAATAAGCGAACTTCATAGAATCGCTTCGCTGACAGAAACATACGACGTTGCCATCGCGCCTCACTGTCCTCTCGGCCCTATTGCACTTGCAGCATGCATGCAAGTCGATGTCGCTGTACCAAATTGTGAGTGTTAGGCGGCGTCGGTATGGGTGTTCATATGCTGAACTTTGACTTGATCATGTAGTCGTAATCCAGGAAATGAGTTGGCAGGTTCGTATCGCTCATCTACTCACCACTGACAACTATGCTAATCGCTGCATTACAGATACATTACAACCAGGGCGCAGATCTTCTAACATATCTAGTTGACCCATCCGTATTTGCGGTCAAAGATGGATATGTGAACGCTCTCGAAGGTGAGTCAGATAGCATTCTCGCACAGTAAACCATCATGCAATGCTGATAGGGAATCCTAGGTCCTGGACTGGGTATAGAAATCAACGAAGTACTCGTGCGAGAAGCTGCGAGGACGCATGCGCAGGATGTCCCGTGGAGGAACGAGGTTTGGACTGGACCTGACGGATCCCTGCGAGAATGGTAAACGTGACCTCCTCTCGCGTATGTACGTGTGATCACGAAACAAATGTCGACACTCCGTATCCAAGCGAAACAGAAGCAGCAATTGACTTCGACTGATTAAGTTGATGACTGATCATGGCTGCCATCAATCCATGTGCAACGGTTCTCCCTGGCTAGCCTGCTCCCGCTCTAAGCTTCGCATGCAGCGCACCCGAAGGTAGGAGGAGTTACACCATTGGAATGCTACCAAGACACTCCTTTACAAGTAGCAACTCCTGACGCTTACAAGGTATAAGCAACCCACTTTCCCATCGACGGCTCGAAGAAGTCATTTGGGTCAATTGGCTCCGGTTGCATGGGATCAGAAGTACTGCAACCAATCGAACGGCCGCCGGTAACCACTACCAGAGTTCAGGAGTGGGTAGTGAGTGCGTATTCCCATCTTGATATCTCGATTGTTCTGCATCATGCACCGCTCTCGCATAATGACCCCTCTCTCAATTCTCATAAGCAACGAGGATATGCGGATAGCAGGGCGGTCGTTTCTGACATCCAACTTGGGGGAGCGAGTCTGGTTGCAACTATCCCCACTTTTTCTTGCGAGTCTTTCTTTACTCTCGGGATGGGTGCAACGTTGAGGCCACTCATTTTGACGACGGTCCTGGTTTTCTTTCTTTTTTCGTTCCCCGCTCTGGCTCAGGATTTCATAGTGCCATCTGGATGGCGAGTAAATCATCCGAAACGCTCGCATGCTTTGATCTTGACATCGATGGCTAATTTTGTTTGTCGCTGCATGCTAGAAACCAACTTCAAGTCTTTCCTTAACTGAGCGCAGCAGTGTTGCGCAGAGTCTCCTCGACACCTTGACAAATCGGTTCAATGCTAGCAGTGGTCAAATAGACGGTGAATATTCTGATCTCGTTCTCTGCTTACTGTGGAGACTCATCACTTTCTATCTATGGTACAGCTCTGCAGTATACGCAATCTGCACAACTGCTTTCGGCCATCGCAAATCATGACTATATAATCGGGAACAAGAGCAATCAAGCTCAAGTTGTAAGTTCTACGCAAATAATTCCACGAAGCCACCCGGGATGGTTTGAAATGGATCAGTCACCGTACGTCTACTCGCACTCATCATGTTATTCTCTGCGCTGATCCGATGTATGTTTCACTAGGGTAAGTTTTATGACGCGAGTTTTGCCTATTTCATTGACCTCGATCTCGGCTGTAGCGTTTCACCAGAGACCCCATGTTGGTACCCCTCATATGCTATCCGTCCGCGCACTCATACGGGAACCCAGAACTTATGGCCTCGCTGCAATGCATGCATATCGTGCCTACGGAGAAGAAGCTCTTTTGAGTATAGGATCGGAAGCCTGGTTGCAATCCGTGAAATACATGGTCCTAGAATCCGATATCAAGGGAAATGTAGGAACTCACTCGACAAGATCTGTGAATTTTTCTGCAGCCTGCAATGGAGGTATGTCGCTTTAACCGAAACCCAACATTAATATCCAGCTGGAGCTGATGATGATGTGAGTTTCCAACGTTGGAGCTTTGTTTTATGTACGTCCACTCTCTCGCCGACTGCTGGAAGCTCTCGCTGATACTCTTGTTTTCAGTACTCCGATGTAGGGGATAAAACAGATATAAACGGTGCAACAATGGGGTAAGTTTCCATGCTTTCGTCGACGCGATACTAATAATCGACTATATTAGGGCATTTGTGGCGTATGTTTTGTTAGGTTATTTCGTAATTGTACAGACTCTGAACCCTTTGGTTTCCAGGCTATCTGCTTACCTCTATGAGGCGACGGATAACAGCCTGTATGCCAATGCAGCAGAACTATCCGCTACGTTCATCAAGAACCACCTTTATAACGGCTCGATCGTCATAGACGGTACCGAGTTGACCGCATGCCGACCCGATACGTTGGCTAGGACATATAATCCAGGCTTTTTCATCGAAGGTCTGAGTGTCTATGCAAATCGTACTAACAATGCCACCTGGGCGAATTTGTGGGTGAAAGATGGAGTCTGTCGATGACGGATGGCTGCTGACCTGACTACAGCTTGGATCAGATGATCTCACAAGCCATCGAGTTCCCGGTTTGGACGGGACCCGACGGTGTCATAATGGAGGGTAAATCATCAGCAACAATCCATGATGGTCGACATTCGTTCTGATCATGATCATCCCATGATAGACGAACAATTTCCTAACCATGGTATCGACCAGAACGCATTCGGGATAGCTGACAGAGGTGAGTTGATTCGCTCTGAGAAAAGTGACATTTGATGGAGACCGACTTGCACAGGAATATTTATGCGCGGATTATACGAAGCTTGGTTACGAAACCCTTCTAATTCCGGGGTATCGAATCTGATCAAGAGTTTCATGATGGTTCAGGTAAGGGGTACACTGCCAGGATCGACAATCCGTCTGGATGACACGTAACCTTGATAGTATAACGCTCTGCTTGATCTTGCTCGGGATCCCACAACCAACTACTATTCTCCCAGCTGGAAAGGGCCTCCTCCGACTCAATATATACCCTGGGGCCAAGTCGCTGCTTTGGACACTCTGAATAGCGCCATTGCCATGCAAACCGACGCTACCAAGTGCGATGTATCTTCTTCTATGGCAGTGCAGTCACTGACATGAATAATGTATAGCATAACCGCGCCAACGAGTCAATCCCCGTCGCCTTCGAAGGGGGACGGCAAGTCTGGGTCCTCGAAAAATCCAGCTTTGGTCCCTGGTCTGGCTGCCGGCGCTATTGGCCTCGTAATCATTCTAGCTGGCATCGTAAACGTCATTCGCATACGCCGCCGCCGCCGATTGCTTGATATCGGAAGTCCAATGAACCACCACAACACATACATTCCGGCACCATCTGATGACCTGCTCTCGCCTGATATGTCCAATCCCAACGTGAACCGATACATCCCCGTGGCGTTCACTGCTCAACCAGCGCAGACGAACTCTACAAATCCAGCAGGCGTGCGCGAGAAAGCGAATCAGCCACCTCTAGTGATTCTCACATACGGAAGCGGTGGCTCATCCACTGCTCCCCAAGTTTCGTCGCAGCCTGTGTCGGGAGTCTCAAGTACCGCTGCAGCCAATGCCAGCGAAACTCTAGTCAGTGAAAGCCATCCCTATGAAACACAAGCCCCAAAATCAGTAGCAGTAACCCAACCGCGTTCGGCACCCAATCCTCAGCCTGCTCCAAGGAATAATCCGGAATCAATCCCTGACCTTGTGGAACGGTTGAATCGTGCCATGGCCCAGCTTCCTCCTGGCGGTTCCGGATCCGCAGATCAAGGAGACGATCTGGAGGAACCTCCACAATACTCATCGGTTGTGGCTCGTTGAGAGTCGTGTATAGTAGTCACGTAGTCATTTTCTGTCAAATTCTCATGATTGGGTATGCAGGCGAGCGACTTCCAGCGAAATTAGACCATCCGGGTTGTACATGTATCATCTTGGACTGACATGACCTCAAGATCACAAGCTCTCAGTCACAAGTTGACTCGGAACTGTACGTAGGTGTACAACTGTAGTAGCGCTACTAGCGTACCTATCCGCTTCTACCGGAGCTTCTGGGGCAGTCTGGTTGAGGACCTCTACCTGACGACTAGCGAACCATGTTAGTATATGTATCTTGGGCCAGACTTGGGCTTTCAAATATCCGAGTCTGATTGCGAGCCCAAGTTCGCGTGGGGAGCGAACGCCGAGCTGGTCGGAGTGCCCTGTTCCTAGTGACCTTCCATAAGCGGGACTGGCTGTCCTCACGAAGCGTAGCCGCCGTAGCGTACACAGCCCAAGTACAATGGTCTTCGACAGTCAACTTTCTTTGTTCACTAGCACTCCTTATCCAATACCCTACGCAGTTTCAAAACAGTAGTCCTTTCTTGGGGACCCTATAAGTACGGGTCTTACTTACATAGAATCCGGATGCCCCCCTATTTGCAAAATCACAACGTAACCAATAACTTGTCGATCATTTGTGGGCGCGTTGGTTGCAAGGCACTGGCATCTCGGAATCCCAGGCTAAGTAAACTACTCACTTCAACGTACCTAGGCTATTCATGCTGCTGTACTCGTGCGGCCTCAGTTTAATGCGGACCAGCCTTGAAGCGTTTACCTGTTCACCTTTGACGGAGCTGGGACCTCCAGTGGTAATAAGTGTAGGCGAAATACTCTGACGATCTCTGTGTTTGCGGGTACGTATCTCTAGGTTTAGTGCATTCCCTGCTGTCATAGCCTCCTGTCAAATCCATGATGGTGGTATTCAGTAAAATAGTGTGATAAACGTTCCCTCGGCTCCCCCTAGGCTTCCTTCGCAAGTGTTATCCATGCTGTACACCAGGTCTACGGTAACCACTGCCGCGTTGGAAATCCTTCTCTCCCTTCTTCCTCCATCGTCTCTGAGGAGCCTTCCATGTCTCTTTGATTAGCTAGGTAGCAATGCCGGACCATCTCATCCTCATATTGTTCTTGTCATGTATTCCAGCCTTGACAGTGCTCGCTCAAGACTTCACAGTGCCATCTGGATGGCGAGTTGCGTGACGTCTCCTTTCCCCATATTGACCTATCCTGACTAACGAAGCACAACTAGAAACCAATCTCAACTCTCTCCCAGGAGGAGCGTGCTAATATCTCACAATCCCTCATCAATACCATAGCTCCTCTTTTCAATGCCAGTAGCGGACAAATAGACAGTACGCGTCCTCATTATACTGCCTGTTACCACAAATTCACCGTCTCGGGTCGTACCCCGCCGTAGCCTTGGAATATACGCAATCAGCAAATCTACTATGTGCCATTGCAAACCACGACTTTATTGCAAGAAACAAGAGTAACGAAGGTACAAGCGCAAATCATCTGGAGACAACATTTCAGATCCATCCTGGGTATTTTGAACCCCCGTGAGTGGGCTCAAACATTTGCAACAATTCTACTCGTCATTGACTTGTATTTTCCAGAGTACGTAGGCACAGATCATTCTTCCATCCCGGCTCCTGACATTCACGTCTTACTGCGGTAGCGTCTGAACACAGATCCCATGTTTGTACCATCCCGACCTTCGAATTGACAGGTTTCAAACTGATGATACTTCATAGTAACTGGGCTCTCGCCGCCATCTATGCGTATCGTGCTTACGGCGAACAGTATCTCCTTGATATCGCGTCCTCGGTTTGGGATCAAACCATGGCCTACATGGTCACTCAAGCAAATATAAACGGAGACACCGGGACTCATCCTACCAAGAACACTAGTTTTCTTGCTTCTTGCGATGGAGGTACGTCCCGATGGCATCGATCTCCCTTGGTCGTTGTCTGACAAATGATGCTATGTTAGCTACTAATGTGGGGGCCGTATTCTATGTGAGTTGATAACTCTTTTCTCAGCATAAATCATGTATCCAAACTTTGCTTTCAGCTTGTCGATAACGGTGACAACGTCGATGTGAATGGGGCAACTATTGGGTACGTGAGTTACAGACTGAAATTTGTCAGGCGGCTGCTGATTGCGTGAACCAGAGGATTCATGGCGTATGCATATCTCAAAGACTTCCTGACTTCACAGACTCATATATACCCCTAGGCTGTCTGCTCATCTCTATGAAGCCACGAAAAATCTCAAATATGCTGGTGCAGCGGAGCTCTCTGCGGCCTTCATCAAGAACCACCTCTATAACGGGACAATCATCATAGATACCATCACTTTGGCGGGCTGCGCAAATAACTCGTTAGCTGTAACCTACAATTCCGGGTTTTTCATTGAGGGTCTCAGTGTCTATGCCAACGTAACTGGCAATGCCACTTGGACTACTTTGTATGTGGAACCCTCCCCCATCCTAGATTACCTACTGACCCAATCGTAGCTTGCATAATCTGATTGCGACGAGTATCAAGGCAACATGGACTGGTAACGACGGTATCATTGTAGAAGGTATTAGGTTCGATGACACCTGCATTGGAACTCTGCTCACCATGCAGCAGGTGCGAAGTCTCCTACGGATGCAGCCACCAACGATTTCGGTCAAGCCTTGAAGGGTGAGTCGAATCTCGTGGAAACTATCTTGCCTCATTCTGATTCTCTTGTCAGGCATCTTCATCCGTGGCTTATACGAAGCCTGGTCTAGAAGCCCTCCAAACTCCGATGTGGCGAATCTGATCAAGAGTTATGTGATGGTTCAAGTAACGTACACTCTACCCGTCTCGGACGAGCGCTGACTAACTGGACAGTGGTTTCAACCCACAGTACAACTCTCTGATCGACCTTGCCAGAGATCCAAATACGAACTTCTACTCTTCTAATTGGCATGGGCCACCTCCGACAAGCCTCTTGCCCTGGGGACAACTAGCTGCCATAGACACGCTGAATGCAGCCCTCGGTATGGGTCCTAACGCAACCAGGTAAGTACACGCTTACTTCTCACCTCTGCTCGCAACCGTGCTCATGATCCCATAGCTCGCCCGGGTCAACTGGATCAAACAGCTTACCTAGTCCAACTGGCGATGCTGGCAAATCCGGGTCCGGTGCGAGCAAATCAAACGTAGGCTTGATCGCTGGCGTCACCGTTGGTGCAGTCATCCTCCTGCTCGTTGTGATCGGAGCGATTTTCCTGATTATCCGTCGACGGCGACGATCGGACGGCACGACTGGCTTCACTGAAGCTTACTCCTCAACGGTATACAGTCACAGCCGTGCCTATTCTGACACGTCTCCCACTAATCTGAACAAATACTACCACGCTCCGTCCGCCACCATGTCTCAAGCACTGTTGGATTCGGAGCCGCCGGATACTGTGTCCACGCGAGCTGCTCCCTCATCTACGACAACTTCATTCGGTACTGCGACACATACGGCAACCGAAAAAGGTGGTGCAGCTCCAATCGTTCTAAGCTATTCAGAGTCGGGCAGGCATCCGACCTCTGACTCCGGGGCACAATCTCCCACTCATCGCGCGACAGGAAATACAGCCGGATTGGTCTATGCGGAAAGTTCAGCAGCTGGCGGACCTTCGCAACCCGCGCAATCGTCGTCATCTCCCCATGTCGATGTCGTTCCCGCCGAAGATGGCCCGGAATCGATCCCCGAGCTGGTGCAACGATTGAATCGCGCGATGGCCAAACTTCCGCCTGGGGGTGCTGGTTCTGGTGCTCGGGTGGACGACTTCGAAGAACCTCCTCAGTATTCAGACTGATCGATGTTGTACGGAGTTCTGGGCACCGAACCTGATATATATCGGTCATTGTGGTAGTCACTTACTATCGATTGTATTCTGACGGACAAGACATCAAGTTACATCCTGCTACCGGACGATCTCTAGTCGTTTTCACCTTTGTATCACTATCTGAATTGCTGTAGTTGGATTTGTAGGATATTGCGTTTGGGGTTTTGATTTTTTCGATTGTGCGCATGTCACCACTAGGTACTGGGTCCGAGGGTCACCTTACTTTGTGGGCGTCTGTGTTATCCTATTTGTTTGGCTTGCGAACAAACTGCTTACTTGACTTGTCGTATCGCAAAAGTCACTCCTTCCGTACCAAGTGGTTTAGCCAGATCTCCCGCGTCGCGGGTAGTAATTTCAGTCGACCTCATCAGATAACCTCTTCACGCAGCCCTAACTTGAAGTCAAGGGATATGATCTCGCTCTACTAACGTGGACACACTTCACCGAATTTCCTCCCTTATTGAGCCGACCACTGAGGCCTGAGGATCCAGTTTCTATCTGCCGTTTCTCAATCCCTCTAGACCGTGGCTAACGTATGTGCTTCGTACCAACACTAGAGCCAACTATTCACAGGGGTATAGTACTCCCGTGTTGCAAATTGGTGGCCCGCATTCTACCAGAAGGCTCAATATCAGTTATGGCATGGTGCGTCATTCACTGCAGATTGAATCTCCCTACACACATTCCACCAGAAGAACGAAGATACATGTGGCGGACTTATGGCAAGCCATCCTCTTTAGAGGTTCGACGATCCAAACTCTTTCTTACTCCCCCCGGACTCTTTTCAGACTCTCCATATTCCTGGACAGAGGATCTTCCTCTCACCGCCACTGCGTCGTCATACGGGTTCTACAACACCAGAACCCATCTAGGTGGAGGAGACGCACTCTTTGGCGTGTTGCGCTGCCCGAACTTGGAAAAATCCCTTGACGTCGTTGTGCCTATCTCAATCTGGGGTTCCCTCGCGTTTCGGTCCGGGATCTGCTCAGAGGGCACCTTCCGCATGATCATCTGGCCTGCTGTCTATCTCATGAACGTCCTTGAAGCTTGATCTTCCCGGCCTCGTTCTCTCAACGGTCCAGGCTATGTGGTATACTTGTCTCTGATTGCTCTTGCCCCTCGGCCATCACGAGTGGAAGCATTTACCCATTGTACTTCGTTTCCAGCCCTCCGTCGACACTTCAGGATCGGGCTTTGTGCGACCTTCTTGCATATCATGGCCTTTCGGCGTGATGATAGTGGCGGAGTAAATAGACAAGCGTGTTCACACAGGTCGCGGCGCGCAGCGCTCGCGGCAGAACACCCCATCTTCCCAACGGACCCTATCGCAGGAATAAGCTGCAACCCTGCGCACGCCATCTCTGCTGACTATGGAGGAACTCCTCCGATTGCTCCGCATTTCAAAGTTAAGCAGTGCAATCAGGGCTACAAAATAACCGTAATTCAAGGTTAATCCCATCGCGCAAACCGCCTCCGGACAAAATCACACTGGACAGCAAGACACGTCGTTCACGGGACCATGGCTACTCACACCGGCGCCGGCTCTTTCAGTATGCCATCCCTCGGTCTCAGTCTGTTTCCCTTCAATCCGCGTTCGCTTCCGCAACTTACAACGTTGTACAACAACCTCCATGCCTACTCTCTCACTGCTGAACTTTTCCTATGACGGATGTGTCTCTGCCCGATGAAACATCTAGCGGAGGCCCGGTGCACCGTCCAGATGGCTCTCATGAACATGGGAGCCTGTACATCGCAAACAAAGCTGCCTGGCTACCTATTACTTCTTCCTGCCGCCGACCTTATCATACGACTCGGACTTGGCGTTCTTTTTACATATGCCAGACTGCTGCTGGTTCCAGGTTTAGACGAAATTCAACAAATCTCTCACGGTCGATACCCCGCTTCCTGCCCTTTCCTGCCCTGCGTTTTTGTCATCGCACGCGCACGTCGCCTGATCATGATGCCTGCCTGACAGCGTTTCCCTCGGAGGTAAGTAAAGTTCTCTTCCTTCTGTTCGTAGCTTGTCCGTTCACATAATTTGACCCGTATTACCGGTCGGTGGTCTTTAGAACGCTTCGCTCCGATGAACAACGGGCGCTGCGCGGCAGGCGGTGGTTGAACGTGCCAAAGCAGACCGGCATTTGCAGCTCAGATCTCCCCTTGAAATTTGCGCTGTCACGAACCTGCAAACAACGTGGCCGTGGTATCCGGTAGTATGGCTCCGAATCGTTTGTGGCGTACCAGAGGTGGTGCTGCCGCCTTCCAATCAACGCTGAAACGAAGAGGGGGAACGAAAGACAAGTTTTCCAAACTCCTTACTTCGGCAACGCTCGGTCCGGCGTTCCCGCTGTGCGTCTCACATGTAGAGGAGAACATGCGTTCCCCATCCGGGAAAGTTGGGGATAACCGACCACCCCTCTGAACTCGTGAGGGTTAAGTCAATAAGGTGAGGGCGGGTCATCATTACTCACTTGTCTTTCATTTTTCTCTCTCTCCGTCGGGGTCCGGACCGTTATGCAGTGGATCCGATGCTCCCAGACAAATGGTCATGCATCGCGGGAGGGGTAGTAACTGATCTTTTGATTTCTTTTTTCTTCATGCGCACATTGCCATTCGGAACGACAGCTACTGTACTCGCGATTGGACGGTGGACACAACTAGTACTGACGATGTGCGGATCTCGGTCCTCGGGTGCGGAGAAAGTCTGAAATGAAGAGGTACGTACAAATACCCTACGAAACACGCATGGCACTTGTTAAGGAACAATAATCGACCCCTTTCTGTTTGCGCAATCAATATTGGTGCCTCCTTAGAAACGTATACCAATTGTCACGGTCCATACTTCTTCCCGAGACAAGATAATTGGGTTGGTTGATCTATGGGGAGGTAAGTAGATCACGAACCAGCCTCGGTTGGGTATCCTTGGACCTTGGTTCTCCATTATGATTACTCCGAAGTCATTACTCCGAAATCCAGCGAAAGATCGCATTCTTCCCGGACCGAAATCCGTTTTCGTTCGCAGTCCGAGTGTTTCCGTTAGTACCCTTATGCTGGTCACTGAACGTTAACCTGAACGCCGGTTTCCACGTTTAGGGTCCGAAAAGTGTCAGCTTAAACGGGATGGAAGAGGTTTTGAAGAAAGCTTCATTGCAGTCGAAGAAAACGGGAAACAAGGCTTTGCAGAGGAAAAAAGAAACGTACCCCGACCCGGGAGCTCGAGTTGAACGTTGATCTATAGCTACGTACCTGCGCTTTACGTTCACGAACCATGGATTCTTGTCGCGATCGTCTGCTGTAACCTCCTTCAAGTGCACGTTCATATCGGCCCATCATCATCATCTTCGTCTTCGTCTGTATCTATGACTGGAACACGAAGACCTGAAGTCTGGACTTGCCAAGTGTAGGACGCTATATTTGCATTGATATCTATCGATGTTGAACGTTGAACGATGAACGTTCGACGTTCGAGTGGCTCGATATGCAAAGATGTTTCCAGTACTGTAGGCTGCTACCGGTCGGGGATTATACTTATACTTGGATCGATTGAATTCGAAGTGCTAGGTACAGCACAGGCTCCTAACCAGCCTGCCTGGCGTGTTGCTTGAATCTCGGGGACACTAGTGTTGTGTTTGATGGAGGTTCTATGTTCGAGATATACCTCATACACTGAGAATATACTTCTTTTGGAAGTGATTATTAAATGTGTGATGGCACTTACCAAAAGAATGAAAGTTCTGAACCTTATTATTAACGCAACACGCCAGGCAAATAAGGTTCAGAACTTTCATTCTTTTGGTAAGTGCCATCACACATTATATAATCACTTCCAAAAGAAGTATATTCTCAGTGTATGAGGTATATCTCGAACATAGAACCTCCATCAAACACAACACTAGTGTCCCCGAGATTCAAGCAACACGCCAGGTAGGCTGGTTAGGAGCCTGGGTACAGCACATCCTATACAGTTCAACTCCACCTTCCGAGAAATTCGAACAACGGGTCGTAGATTTGATCCCTCGGAATGTCAAGATATACATGGAACATGCCATTGCAGTCCGCAGTGTTGTTGATCACACAATATAATACATTCCCGATAAACACTGATCAAGACAACAGAACAGAGAGTTTTCGAAGAATAAAACAAACATGAACGTTGCCCAACTCAAACAACTCCACCTCCGGCCTCCGTTTCCGTTCCGTCTAAACTTTCTTTTAGAGGTGGGCGGAACCCAACGGAACCATGTATCAAAAGTTCAAAAGATCAAGGGGAGACCAAAAAAAAGACTAGACTACCGAGACTCAGATCTCAGAAGGCCTGAACACCGAGTTTGTCCCATTCTCATCGCCATTCTCATCCGCTCTCCGTTTTTCACTTGGGTTTTGGATTTTTGGTTTGCGTTTTTCGTTTTTCGTTTTCGTTTGTGTACATGTTTTTTTCATTTGGGTTTTCGTTTTCGGGTCGTTCGAGGCCTTCATGTTTTTCCAGGTGTCTTCCCGCTAATCCTTCTTACCGACCCATCCAGCCCTAAAAAACACACAAACGCCACCATCAAATCATTCTTCGGTCAGCAAACAGCAAAGCAAGAAGATTCGAAAAAAAGTCGAAAAAAAAAATCCCCCCGAAACTCACCCCGTCAACAACCAACAACTCTCCACAAACATACTGACTCGCTTTCGAAGCCAAGAACACGACAGGACCCGCGAAATCTTTCGGTTCGCCCCACCGACCTGCAGGGATCCGTTCAGAGATTTGACGAAGTCGGGTTGGGTCTTGGAGCAGTTTCTCGTTCCTGTCGATGTCAATGGTCGATGGTCAAGTTGAGTATAAGGGAGGTAAGAGTATAAGGGAGGTAAGAGTATAAGGGAGGTAGCGTTAGCGGAAAAAAAGATGTGATAAGAAGAAAGAGAAGGAAAAGAAAGAAAGAGAAAGAGGACGTACATATCAGTAGCGATATACCCAGGGACGACCCCGTTCACCTGCACATTATCTTTACTCCACTCGTTACTCAGCGCCTTGGTGAGTTGACCCAATGCGCCTTTGGCAGCTGCGTATGCTGGTACTGTGAAGCCTCCCTATAATCGAACAATGAGTAATGAGTAATGAGCAATGAGCAATGAGCGAGCGGGCAATGAGCAATGGGCAACAAGCAACGAGCAACGAGTGAAGTCAAGTTGTGGTGAGGTTCAAATAAAAATAATACACGAAGGTGTGAGGTTAGGCGAAGGCGAATCAACGAGAACGAGAAAAAAGAAAATCGAAAATCGAAAAAAAAA
>JSYW01002264.1:0-26330 GCA_000787475.1 Lentinus polychrous
GTGTACACGAATTCGCTGATGGTTCCGGTTGAGTTAACGAGGTTTGTTGGCGCTGCTCACGAGCGCAAACCATGTCTATGATTTCATCGGTTCAACACTCAGCGTTTTGGGTTTCGCATCCCCAAACCGAGTACCCCAGAGTCAACTGAGTGGTCGTGGCCTACGGAGGTCATACATATCAGTCGGTAGACTTGTGCAAATGGAAAAACTCAGTATACCGCATTTCGGGACACCCTGACAACATATCACTTCAAATCGGGAGTGCTCACCAAGGAAGGACGCAAAGATGGAGACAAACATGGGAGCATGATCTCCTCAAAGAGCCATGTATGCCGAGTCTTGTGAACGGAGCTTGTACCGGGATATTTCCTGGCCAGGGCACCAAATGGGCTGCATGGTTCCACCGCAATGATGTACACCCACTTGGTCAAGCTAGCCACGACGCAGCCAGTTCGCAAGCCGATGCCAGCTGTAAGAAAGAAGGGTTATCATAGAGTCAGCAGTCTGTTGGCTCATTGTATCAGAAGACAACCATAAACTCTGACCTGTGCAATGTTGATATTGGCAGGATCGATCAAGTTACACCGTTACCGTGAAGACCTATCGGGAGAATATGGGCCCAAAGCTACTGCTTAGTTACTCGACAGTTCACGCACTGTCACTGCGCGATTTATGAAGTGCTGGTTAATGCTCCTCGAAATTGCAATACATATGGGCAGTATCGGTTCTTGTAACCCCCTTTGTTTCGAATCATCGTGTTTGCCTGAGAGTCCCTCGGGGGCAAAGACAGTTAGATCATCATGTGTTCTCACATGGCCCCGCCTATCCGAACCATGCAACTGCATGGTTGGTGTAATGTTCATCCGACACGGCAGGATTCCACAGGACCACAGCCTCAGCTTGTGATGCGCCATGGCATTGGGATGCCGACAGGGTAGGCACCGACTGCATAGCGTCGGCAGTGTAAAACCTAGTATTTGGGCAGACATTGGGTAAGTAATCCATGGTATAAATAGATCGGGGTGGTGAAGACATTCTAACAGGAACTTCTTACCGGAAAGTCAATATAGTCTGTGGAAGGTACTTATCGTCAGCGAGTCTTGCAGCCGACAATTGTACTCAAGCACAACATTCTCGGCTAGTAAATATTCACTTCAGTTGTAGCTATGTATCGCAAATGTGCCGTTACGGAGCAGAGATAAAAGAACGAACCAACTGTGGAACAAACTTCAAATTTCAAGTTGAAACTCGAGACACGATATCATGTGACATTCATACCAGCGCGATAGCGCGCGACGCGTCCCGGTTCGCATCGGACCGTCCAAAAAGTCGCCCGCGGCCTTTGACGCCGTTCTTGGCAAAATGCAATCTCAGATCCACTAGAATCAACTGAGGCTGTCCGCACATGACTATAAGTGTGCGAGACTGGGAAACTCTCCACTCAGCACTGGCCCCGCCGCCACACTGCCTCTGGGTTTGGTATAAAACAACTTCACGACGCCCGTCAATCACATCCCCGGTATAGTTGCAACATGTACGTCCCAGGTATCACACACCGACTTTATCCTCGCAAAGGAGGAGGAGGAGGAGGCCGTGGGGGAGGTGGCGGTAAATCAGGTGGGTCCAAGGGCGGTAGCTCTGGCAAATCATCTGGTTCCCATCCAAGCTCAAACTCTGGGTCTAAAGGCGGCTCGAGTGCTGGCTCAAGTTCGGGTGGTGGGGGTGGTGGAAGGTCTTCCGCCCCTCTATCTGGTAGCACCCCGAGATCGGGGAGTTCCGTCTCGACCTACAACCAAGGAGGGGGACCCAGAACGACCATACCTTCTGGTCAGGCGTTCGCTGGTAGAGATGCCGGCGGCGGTTCAAGAGATCAAGTATTTGGTTCACGGTGGGTAGATTATTCAAAATATCGAGGTCTGAGCTAATTCAAGGATTCATGTCATTGTAGAACTTACGGAAGTGGATACCCGTCTTCTTACTCTGCACCTGGAAGAGGTGTAGGTGGATTGGGATTTCCCTTCTACTTCTGGCCCCTCGCATGGGGCGGGGGCCTCGGATACGGTGCTGGATATTTACACTCTCATGAGGTGACTAACATCCTTGTCTTGTCCTCATCTGCGAACTAAATTCCCTGGTACCACAGTACGGCGAGCCAAATAACTCATCACGACCTGGAGGCCCTATGACGACATCCACGTTTGTTTCGACCTCTTCTAATAGCACATTTCATCTACTCGCCGATAACACGACTGTTGCGGCACTCATACCCGCCATCTCATCTAATTGCACGAACTTCAACCTGAACACCACCGCTTCCTCATCTTCTCCTTCATCATACAACTCATCGGACCCATTCCAACCACGGCCAGAGCAAGTTATTCAATACTATCGCGCAAGCAGCGTGGCGTTGACGTTGGATGGATACAACGACACTACAGCGCTGCAGGATAACCCAAGCGGCCCCGACGTACCCATTCCTTCATGGGTCGACGCCAAGCTCATGGATTGTCTTAATCAGACGATCGGAGCCGCAGTCCCATTGGTCGATGCAGATACTAGTAGCAGTACTGGGGGTCCTGCCTTCAATGCGGCGAACTCGATGGTTTCTGGCTCGTTCAGCGTGTTGTCGCTGTTGTGTATGATGATACTTCTGCTTTGAGGGTGATGTTACCCGCGACATGCTATTCATCTTCGCGCCTCTCCCTTTCGCGCTTCCAGTCAGATACCCTTCTTGCTTCGAATCACCTCCCTGCTATGAATGATTGGATTACATCGTATGATACCCTTGCGGAGGTTGAATAATTGTAGCATACGTGTTGTGTAATTTCTCGTCTCAGTTCGTGATATTGACAGTTCGTCTTACAACTGGAATGATTTGTAGAGCGAGAAGAATACACGTGCAATTACTTGCCGCCTCGCAAATCTCTGGCAGGCAGACAATATGCCAGGCAGACAATATGCAGAGACGTCAACATACCCTAAGAACCTAAGACCTGCGTCGATATCACACAGTTGATTCACACTCGGAATGTGGACAAATCCGAATGTAATCTGAAGTACACCCCCGCACAGAGCAAGTCGTTACGCGTTAACAACCAGCCTTCTCGTCTGCTGTATCCGTTGCGTTCATTCTTCTCCCTGTTCCCGTCCATTCTAATCTTCTCCGAATAGTCCCTCCACCTCCTTTGCCCTTTCTTCCGCCTCCTCTTTCGCCTCTTCCTCTCGTTCCTCTTCCACTTTCACCTCTTCCTCCTCGATCTCTTTCAGCTCTTCCTCGAGCGCATCTTCCTCCGAGTCGTTCCCCACCTTCTGCTCCACCTTCGTGTCTTCCGAGGCCTCCTTCACAGTCAAATTCCCCAGAGTTTGGTGCAAACCACCTAGCTCTTCGTCATCCTTGTGCTGGTCGGAAAACGAGATGTCAGACGTTCCAATAGGAACAGTGGATGGGCATGCAAGCGGAACTTACAGGGTTCAGTACGGTGCCCACATCGGCGTTGCAGGACCTGGAGAGCACCGTGACTCTGGCAGAATCTACACCGTCTCCTTGTTGCAGCTCAGGATTGGTCATGATGGCAACGGGCGAATTCGAGAGTTGTTCCCTTGCTCCCTGTATAAACGAGATATGGACGAAAGGTCGTACCGGAGGGGTGGCGTTAGATGGGGCGACCTTCCACGAATGCACCGTACTTATGTTTGCTCAGCTCGGCATATCGAGAACTAGACAGCATATCAATCCATTCAACCTTCAGTTACATACCGGAACTGAACTGCTGTATGTATATGCAGACATCGCCACATCGTCCCTATGGGATTACCCAAGTAAGAGGCGAATCAGATTCTGGGAGCATGACGGCTGGGAAGTTAGTTTCAACTGAACACATATGTCATACACCTTCCGTGCTGCTTGCGGTATGTCGTATGTATTCAGGGACGATGGGTACCATGCCAGATATCTCCTGGCTGTATCCCGTTTCCAGTAGACGACCCCCGGGGAAGGAGGATCGTCTTCGGAATGGCTGTGCGAGAGGCCAGCAATATTCATTTCAAAGATGCAACTTAGCTGTAGCGTAGTATGTACGAGTAATACATTCCACTGAATTCGAAAAGAAGTTGATTCCGGTGGTCGAGAAAGAAGGTATGCAGCTGAGTGCAGCTGGTCAGATACGCCACTTTATGACAGCGTCAAACAATGTTACACAAGCCCCTACTACTCACGGTCACGTTCTTTATACACGAGGCCCCGGGCGCGTCTTGACTCTTGGGCGCGACAAAGACTTTTCCTCTTCGTGTCTTCCTTGGTTCATGTTCTTCAGATCGTTCCGCGAGGGATGCCGTGCCATAGGGAATCTCAAAAGTTGACGTAGGGATCCTCGTTCATCTTTAAACTCAATCTGACCAGCAACCCTTTACAGATAGATAGCTGCATTTCTTGTTCCCTGACCCCGATCCGAGTCAGCCTTTAGCGAACAATGGACAGCGATCCCCCGAGATCTTTGCAAAGGGCTATACGATTATTTTACATATGCGAGGCTATTCTACGACAACAAAATCAATCTTAAGCCTCTCGAACTGGTTACGGCAACCTCCGAAATGGTCAGTTCGGAGAATCTGCGCGGATGGCGTTCTTGTCCTTGTCGTCCCTCTTCGTCCCTTCAACTTCACCCACTATTCCTGCATTATTTTTCCCAATATACTCCATCGTATTTGGCCAGCAATGCGGTGCAAATGTTGTCTCGAGAAGACATGTCTTTCGCGGGCGAGTTGACTGCACTCGCAATTTCTCCCACGGAACAAGGAAAGTCGTCTCTCTCGTATTTCATTGTAACTGACAGGGTTCTTTGGCTGCGGGTAAATATTCAGGACAAATGGTCTCGATCTCGCCTTTTTGCTCTCGTAATCTCTCCACTGGTATGCTCGTTGCACCGCGGCTACATCCCGTTTTGGATAACCCTGCATCATCTCGACACTGGCTCCTTGTCTCTGTGCAAAACATGTTCGATCAGTCATCATGGTCAGTCTCGCATGGTTCTCTGTGGCAAATCCTTGCAGTGCGTTTCCTCCCATACTCTAGGTATATAAGAGACGTCTGGTGGGCTGGTCTCAATATGCACCCTCACATGCATCCCCCTACACCTATGTTTCTACCGAGCCTGGCTCTCCTAGTAACATCGTTCCTCCACGTCTTCCCAGCACACGACCCGTTACTGGACCATTGTTCCCCCCCCCCCCCCCCCCCACGGATCACCTTCATCCTCAGCACTCTGCTCACGTCTGATACGTACCGTCTGCTCTTGAATACCATCTTTGGAGCTCTATCGATTGTAGTGTCCTGGATCATTTCGACGACTGTGATTTCCTTCATAATGGGGCAATCTATGCAGAAGAAATCGGACCGCATCGTCACGACACAATATAATTCATCATCGGACAACCCACGTGAGCGTTTCTGGTTGCACATTGTCTAATTCTCTCGTTGGACTCACCTTCTTCCCAGCCCCTGATGCATACAAGGACGGTTTGCACCCATTCCTAACTCGCCAGACCTACCCAACCCCGCTGAAGAATGCATGGGACATGTCCATGATCTCGTTATTTTCCGCACCGTTCACGCACCATGCCACTCAGCCACCATGCTCGAGGTTGTGGGATCAGATCGTCCTTGGTGCACGTCGAAAGGCAATCATCGTCGATGATGCCGGCGAAGTTTCAACAGTTGGGCGTGTTATGTGCCATCCGTGACCATCTCCGCAAGGTCGGGGTCCTCAAAGGTGATCTGAAGGCGTATCGCGAACTCATCGACAGGGAGCGCGGCAGAGAAGCTTGACGTGGAGGTGGGAGATCAGTCGAAGCTAGGGGACAAAGATTCCACCACCATCGACAGCGCGCTTATGACGGGGCTGAAGCGCATTTCCTCTAGCGGCACCCCAGACGGAGATGAAGGAGGTCGAGGGATGAACAAAGACGCGGAGAAGGAAGACGGCGGCACTTCGGTGTCGGATGGTGACCCAAAGTCCATAACGCTGGGGAGCTCATCGACCGGAAACGCGGTGGAGAAGCTTGGCGAGTAGAAGGAGCAGTCGACGCAAGGGCACAACGCCGCCTCTAAACCATCCGACGTTACCAACGGTTGAGAGGATCGACCTGCGCCGTCAACCCGCGTATATAACGCTATGGTTGACCCCTGCGTTCCCTCTTTACCTTCTCTCTCGTTTTGTCTCCAACACCATATACCCCTCATCATCCCTAACTCACCGCCGGCATTCGTGACGAATGTTGAGCCACGATCTCGTGCACGTTTGTCCATCGGACTATGTGGATGACACAGTGGATCTTTATGATCTTGCTTGGTCCAGTCCATTCCAGCTTCATCATGCACGACACTGCCTATCGGAGACCGTTTCGTGATAGTTCGACCGTATGCACCGCGATGTCTATGTATGATATTGCCTGTAGTTTGCGGTACCTTGTTCCAGTCAGACCCCCATGTGATACTCGCATTCTCGGCGCGAACAGAACGTGCTGACACTATAATCCACAAGACCATGCGCTATGGCACACCATACAATGCGATAAGTACAATCGGAGAAATACATGAACGCATGTCTAAGACTCCTCGTCAGGTTTGATTTCATTTTGGGGAGTGGATGCAGGGATGGCTTGCATACGGCGCAGAGGGACTGAAACGGGCTTCAGTTTCTCTGAGCGCTGAGACGACGGTACCATGAATCCACTAGCACTCCAAACAACCCTCGTTCTATCTTCACCTCCGGGTGGGGCAGGGACGACCTGAACGATACCTTGAGTGTCGACATTGTGGATCTCAATGGTGTTGTTCGGGAGGAGCGTGGCGATATAGGGATAATCCAAACCTGTGCATAGCATAGGGTCAGATACAGGAACGCAAATGATAGACCGAATCGTAGGATTTAGACTCACAAACGGACTCAGGATGACTGGGCCATTCGAGGGTACCGCGGACTGGTTCTCCTTCGCCCGTGATGAAGACACCAAGGGTGTTGGTGCCCGTCCATGAAAGAATCAGAAACTCCGTGGGGCTGATCACGGTTATTGAGGGTTTGACTTGAATCGGGTCATCAAATGCCTGTGATAACGGTAGCAGAGGAACCATTTGAGCAGCTTCCAAGTCGATGATATTGTAGTTCTGCTTGTCTGCAACACATAAGTAACGGCCAGACCGTTTTGCGAGGGTCGCGCCGTCAGGCAGTGGTACCTCCTATTTCGGGAGTTAGGATATCTCGCAGTTCAAGAGAGATTGAGACGCGCCGTATACCTTTTGGAAGAATAGCCTTTCTCGCAGGCTATACATTGCAATAGTATTCCGCTTGATTACGCAGAATTCCACGGGATCGACCCTTTGTGGCACCTCTGACGAGAACATGGGTGGTCTCCGAAGGTGCTGGTCATCTACGGCAAATGTGACCACGTTTCGGATCGGTTTGATAACTTGAGGAGAGACGGGGTCCAAAGCCGGCAGGGTATAGAAGTGTATTTGATGGTCTATCCAATTCCGCCTGTCAGGCAAGAAACACAGAGAAAGAGAAAAGATGGTACTCTACCTGAGAGAACAAGCACACGGGCGAGACTGGGTATCACCACGAGTTCATCGATGGGTTTATCATTTGGTAGGCTTTGTCTCGAGAGTAGGGTATATGAATCTGGCTATGTTCATGTTACTACGGAGTATGAGTCAGATCGTTTAGCGTGTGCTCACAGAAGTGGGATTGTTCGTCTGCAGAGAAAATCTTAAGAGCTCTCCATTAGAGCAACCCACATATACTTCCGAACCTAGAATGAATTTATGAATGAATGCTTCAATCTAGTCTGCACACTCAGGAACGAAACTTACCGTGCGCCTGAGCACAGAGAACCTTCGTGGAAGGACTAGATGCTCCTAGAAGCCCTCTACATAAATGCATAGTACCAGAATCTCCAGGTTCACTTACGGATGACTTCGCTGAAGACTTCTGGTATGAGCACTTGAAACTGGTACGGAGGTACCTCAAGTGGCTGAGTAGGAGCAGTAGACATTGAACATAAAACTGTAGGGAGCGACCTAGGACTTTACAGGTTGCAATTGCAGGTAGAGGGGCTTTAGTGAACGTCAGCTGAGAAACGTGCAGCAAAAGTGCAATATCCCGGGGAGAGAAGTTTAACTACTCGGATATAAATCGTATATGAGCTTTCCTGACCTAAACAAATCTGAGCTATTTCACTGCAGCTGCTATGCAATGCAAATGGACTCACCAGTTCACCCTTTGGGCTTGAGTTAACCATGTGCAACCGCGCGTCGGCGGCGTCGCGACTCTGACACTAGCAGCTCACGTGATCAGGCGCGTCCTGGGCGCGTCCTTCGACGCGTCAATACCTGGAACTGTACTCGAGTACTGACTCGCTGTGACCGGTCAAATCTTCTAACTTCTGGCGGGCAGGCACGTACCGCAACATAATCAATTGGAAAGCCCGTTTAAATCTCAACAATCTGCAGGTTGAATTTTCTCGAATACATTCAAGCGAAGTACAGATGGGGCGGACATCCAGCATCCAGAAAGTACTCGTACTCTACAATGAAGCAATTTCTCACGATCATTTCCACAAACCAAAACGCCCGTTCTATCGATCACATGAGAGGGGCATGTCTTCAAGCCCCCGAGACTGTAGCTTCAGCCGCCTTCAACGTCTTTTCGAAATCCTCCAACAACTTCGCGCGATCCTCCATCCCGATACTCACGCGCACCAAGTCCGCCTCTACACCATATTGCGCCGCCCAATCCAACTCCGTGTAATGACCAAGAAGGGTATAGGGACACGCGAGGGTGAAGTTCGTCCCCAAGCTCGGTCCCTTGAAACACGGCAGGGAGTCGAAGAACACTCTAGCTGCGTTCGGCGTAGTGAACGTCAAGGAGAACAAGCCACCGTACCCCGCGTCAGGTTCGGGGACTTGACACCGCTTGTAGTTTTCCGGAGTGGTATACTTCGGATAGTAGACGTTCTTGATCACACGCGATTTGTCGTCTGGGGATACTGCGAGAGAGCGAGAACGAAGGAAGTCGCAGACCGCCTCCGCGTTTTGGTCGATGATTCGGATACGTCGCTTGAAATCTCGCGAGTTTCGCTCCATGTATATAGCATCCTCCTCGAAGAACGTGTCTTCGAAGTTCTTATCGAAGTAGGCCTTCAGCTCTAAGTAGTGACGTCCCTTGGGGTTCAGCACGAGACTATAGAACAACGTTAGTTAAGCAAGTCTTGTCATCGTAATCTGCGTACATACCTCCCGCCAGCAACGTTGGCATCACCACTGAATATCTTGGAAAGACTGCTGACGACCATATCAGCATACGGCAGGACGGCTACGTTGACGTAATTCCCAATTGTATCATCTACGACGATGAGGAAATCGTATTTGTCCGCCAAAGTCCGTAGACGGGGGAGGTCTGGGGTGCGAAGGAGAGGGTTCGAGGGAAACTCGGTGTAGAGTGCGAGTACTGGTGGTCGACCTGGATTCTCTGCGGCCTCCTTCGCTAATAGGCGATCAAGCTCCTCGATATCTGTGTCCAGGCCATATCCGAAGAAATGACATCCAAGTCCCCACTTTTGGAGGATTTTGAGGGTATCTGTATACGGGAATCTACAGGTATATAAGAATCTGGCCGGATAGATGGGCTGGATAGACATACCCAAAGCAAACGCTCTTATTGACGGACAGGGAACCCAGTGCCGCTTGATGGGAATTCCATATAGCGGCCATACCGGTCGGGTATAGATACACATCATTTTCAGAGAGCCCTTCGACGCCTCGCGTACTAGGTCCCAGCTGAACGTCTTTCTGGCCTGCGTTGGCCCAGTCACTAGGGCTGTCTTGAACCAAGACACCGGCGATGCGACGGCGCATGGCCCGCTTCGCCGCGGCCGCGGCACTCTGAGGTAAGTTACGACCGTAACGTTCCTCGAGATAAGCTGAATGATCCTTGTCTAGATCCTCCTCCTCTGTGTTCGAGTCGAACTTGGATGTCGTCGAAGATCTACCAGGTTTAGCGGAGTAGTGTCTGTTGGTTGGTTTACTAGGGATCTTGGGAGACACAGGAGTGTCCGGGAGAACTTCATCGGGCAACATGGATAGACATCGTTCGGCGAGACGACTTGATATGCCCAAACCGGTGTGCTGCCAGTACTGCTTTGCAAGAGGGAATGAATCGGCTGGGAATAGAACGATGTGAAGTTCGACGCAGGAAGGACCTGCGCCATTCGTTGCTGTACTGTCGGGGCAAATGACGAACTCCACGATACGGACAGAGACGGGCGATCCCTCCAGTGAGGACCGACGAATCATGAACTCTCTGCAGCTATCCGCAATTTTGCGCGTAGGGAACAACATACACCGTTCCCCGTTGACACCGAATTTCTGTTCGCATATCTTGGCAAGCTGGGGAAATAGTCAGCTGGTGCACGGGATTCAATGAAGTTATCGATGTGGCTATATACGTGGTCTGCCCTGCCAATCTGGCTGTGGTATGGAACTCATATCGACCAAATAGAGATTTGGTATGCAATTCTGGCAGTGTGTGACGTAACTACAGCCATGTTCTGCGGCTCACAAGCAGAGGAAGTGATCAAGAGACCCTTCCACACCCGAGAAGGTAGGCTCGCTACTGGAGTCGTTCACCAGTATTTGGCTCAGATGATAACTCCACGGGGTGCATGACGTATCCGACATGAACCCACTGAAGCAGACCTCTGTCTATGCCCCCTAGGCAGCCATCTAACAGACGAGGGACATACACACCTTCTGTATACTGCGATGAATGAAGAAGCGAGGGTATCCTGTGACCATAGCATCTATAACACGCTTGTCACCCTCTTCGTAGCCGATGTTGTCCTCCCATGTAGGGAGGGAGACAGAGATGGCATGGGCCGTCAATGGAGGCACGGCGGCACCCAATGGTGCTGCAGTCATTATGGGCGAGTCTGAAGGCAAACTACACCTGAGATGAGTGGTTGAGTGCAGAACAGTATGAATCACTTACAGTACACAGTGATCTTGAAGAGTCTCCACACGGATCGCAGCGATGCTGTCCTGGTAGTAGAGTACGAGCTCGTACGAGTCAGAGATATAAAGTAGCCGGCATAAACGAGGCAAGTTTCTCGGGAGACGCCCATAAAGATCAGGAAACCAATACTTATAATCGTTTATCTTATCTCGTGCGTCATTCTATCCCAAGCTAAAGTCAAGCTTTCCCCTTTTACGTCAAAGCCTCTTATTGGGACGTTCGCATTAGTCTCTAGGCTCTCCGCTCTGGGCATGTATCGCCAGCTCTTCGCGTCGTAGCCACTCATCCTTACCCAACGCCACCATGTCTTTAGGCAGGAAAGTGTCAGTGTCCAGCATCAGGAGCGAGTCTCCGTTCATATTCGCAGCGGTACCCAATGCGGAGGCTGAGGAATGGACAAAGACGTGGCAGACAGTGTCGGCGAAAGGTGATTTGCTTCGTGGCTTGAAAAACTTAACGGACTCATGATTCTATCACTTCTTAGACCTTATAGACTCACCCGTGGTCGCAGTCGACGCCGAAACCACGGTGGAGGATGCATGCGAGGTGATTAATATAATTGCTGCAGTGGCGAGACTAATCACCATGTTAATCGAAATGCAATATCCGCTAGTTGCTTCTATCGAGAGACCTACTATGTATAGCCGTCAACCAGCAGTCCAACAGTTCTCCTCCCACGTCTCCTTACATTGGGTTGTTCGACGTACGTGACTCATATCCATCACATCTTCCTGCTTCACTGTTCACACCTCACACTTTTCCAGTTCTCAGATGTCAATGCATTCTTGACTCTTGCCGCCACGCGACATCGCTGGTCCGCAGAAGAGTTACGAGATAACCCCCGAGTCGATGAGATATTTGTGGCTGCGAAGGCAGGGAAAGTGCCAGTCCGTCTTGTTAGCAGTAAGGACTGAATTGTCATATTGTCCGCACGCGACTGACGTAACTGCTTAGATCTGTCTGAGAAGAATCCGTTGGAGACACTACCTCACACCGCAACTATCATTGAGCTCTTATCCATTTTCGCCAAAGGAACTCACCGAGGTACCAGTTTCTCTGGTGCACGTGCTAGGGCACTCCGATCTAACATTGACTATTTGCAGTATTGATTGAGTCCCCTGATTCAACAACCGAGTTCGTAGGCATGGTTTCCGACCGCAGCTTGCTTGCTTGGTTCGCCTCGGAGGCCCAGAAAACCTCGTCGTTTCACGCCTACCTATCAAATACACTCAGCTCCCTAAACCTCCCTTCTCTTTATCTATACTCTTCAGTTGTTGCTGCTAAGGCTAGTGACAGCGTGCTCAATGCCATGAAATTGATGAGTGACCAGGGCGTGAGCAGTATTGCAGTGATTGAGGAAGAGACTGGTGGTCTTCTCAGCGCCGTCAGTGTGACTGATATCGGCAAGGTAACGTCCAACTTTTGCTTCACGGTTAGCGCATCTTACTCATGCCTTGCAGGTCGTAGTACCCTCACAGAGCAACCAGATCTTAACCATGCCATTGAAGCAGTTCATATCCATAATCAAGGTAGAACTATTCTTCGACACAATTGCCGAAAATGCTGACACATATGACAGGAACCTGATGGTTCCACGGATGGGATAGACAAATATCCAGGTGCGAATGGTGCCAGTAGCACTCGGTATGGTTTGTTGACTCGTGCGACAGTCTATAGCGTTCTACCCAGCAGTACGCTGCTATATACGATACAGAAACTCATAGCCAGTGCGTGCTTTCCCCCATATCCCAAGTGTGATATCTGACCTCTGCACAAGCTCGAGCGCACAGACTATTCGTGACGGACGAATCTCAGATTCTCACCCCTTCGTCCATTTCCAGCACATCAGGAAACTTGTCTGGGATCGTCTCAATCGTAGACAGTATGCCTATTTTACTCGTTCTTTGCCAGCATATACTGACCTTCGTCCTCAGTCCTTTCATTATTTGCCCGCATAGCAAACCTTCCGGATGTAGATCCGACTCGTATGCAGCGTCATCGTCGGGCATCGTCTACCTCCACATCTTCCTCGCTCTCGAGGTCTCCCCCAATGGGGCGATCCCAGGATCAAGCCCTTGTACGCTCAAGGTCAAATAGTCGGGCGAGTTTCCAGAGAAGATCGGCGGGAGATAGCTTGAGAAACTCTGTGTCGAGCTTGGAGTCATTCCAATGGGCTGATCGTGTCCCGAAACCATGATCGTCGAAGAGAGGAGAGATTCTGAACTGGTATAGTTATGAACATTGAGGTACTGGCCTCTTTGATAGAGGGATGGATTGCATTTCTGTCGTGCTTGTGGATAACCCCTCTCCGATGGTTGGATTTCTGTAGTATTCATCGCCTAGTCTCCTTCGCTAGTGTACAGTATCGTAACGACTTCCGTTCCTGGTCAATATATTGAAGGTGGGTCGCCCCGTATCTTCATCTCCGATTGTTAGTTATCTGACACCTGCCTTAGTGATCATTTCTCGTACAACTGATTGAACTCCTGCACGATACACGTCGAGTATGTAAGATACTCTGCGAATGATGTAAGTGCGATAGAACTCTGTGACTTGCACACGCACCATTCATCGCGCGAGGTCAAAGAGACCCACGAGCATTCTGTACGTTTGTGTCCGTTTATTTCTTCCAGGGTTGAATCATATACAAGACATGACATGCGCGGAAGACAGCTCTTCCGAGCAAGGGTCACCATCCAAGCAGTGAGCACAGCAAGTGCTCTCGAGTCCTAACGCGTATCACGTGACATACTAAAGACTGGGGATAAACTGTGGGATTCTGAGAGCGTGAGGGTTCATGGTCTAAAAGGCGAAGAATCGGAGAGGAATGTGAGTGAAATAGAAGCATCGTCGCGACTCCGTGCGTCTTATATAAGGCGGAAGTTGAACTTCAGGGTCAGGGACGGGTCTGGTGAAGCGCCATCCATTCCAAAGGCCGGCAACTCATTGTCTTCTTCGGTTAACCCACGACAATAACATGAGGCTATGGAACTACGAGTACTACAGGGTGCTGTGCTATGGAAGGCAGGTACATGGCAACGGAGTCGTCCTCATCACATTTCAGGTTCGCCACAATGTTCTGTTGTGTGCTCCAGAGGCGATCGCACCGGTCATTGTCTGGCTATTGTACGGTATGGCTCAGGCAATAATGTGCAGTCTTTCTTTGTGTTGTGCAGGGCTCCCTTGTCCCTTGGAATGTTGGACTGACAACCGACATGAACAACGTATCTATGTCTATGAACGCAGACCCTACACCTCCATTCCGTGAAATAGTGGATGTCGTCAACACAACCATTGTGTCTCTACGGTATGCATGCACCCAAGGAAATAAGTCTTTGTTTTCTCCAGGTTGTCGGCAGGGATCTCTCCCTAGCACCTGTAACTTGTAACGGTCTCTTGTCCTTGTCTTCTACCTTCGTCGCTCGCAAGGAATGATCTCTCGTCCTTGGTACTATGAACGTCGATATGGAGACTGCTCTCGAATTATCTCTTTTTTGTATTATGTGGGCTATAAAAGACTGACCCATGGCAAGGATAATCTCCATCGACATTCCTAGCTTACCATGCCTCCACCCAACAACAGACAGCCATTCCTACGATACCATGCCTCCAACCGATAACATACAGTGAGTACATTCATCCGTATGTACGCGTTTACCCTTGCTGAACAGCAAGACATACAGTCACCTCACAATTGTTGTAATCTGCCTGGACTCTCAACTCAACCTGCGATGCGATCCATCGAGGGCGGAACCCCATCCGCTCTAGTCGACCAGGATTGTGTTCGCAATCGCGACTGCCCTCACAATGGGTAAAAACAGTTATGTGGCAAGGGGATCGCAATATCCCCGATTCCGTGACATCGCCAGGGAGTTCATGTGAGTATTTATGCCAGTATTTCTCAGGTTCCTCGCTGACGATACCATTGTATCAGCATGGGATGCGGAAGGAATTCACCCATCCCTTTGAATCTTCGACAGGCCACCTACAGCACTGACAGTCGCAGACCAGGCGACTCATCCACGCGGCTACTTCCCCAACGTTCCTACCTAGCTCACCACACATGGCTGCATCCCTGGTCCTCGATCTCCTGCGTACTCTATTGCTGGATCATCGTCTCCTGCGTATTCTCTTGTTGGACCATTTTCTTCTGCACGACTTGTTTCCCGAACTCGGATACACGTCTCACATCCATCCACCCATGTTTCTACCGAGTTTGGCTCTCCTGGCATCGTTCCTCCAACTACTGTATATTCCGTCATCGGAACATTGGTCCGAGTCCTCGATACAAACTGCCCCCAATACTGCCCTACTCGCTCCCAACTCGTACCCCTCAACCTGCCCTATATCGTCATTGGAACAGTATCAATCACATTATATCGTATTATATTCTCGATTGTGGTTGCCGTCACGATGGGATGATCTATGCAGAAAGCATCGGACCGCATCGTCAGGACACAGTATAGTTCATCGTCGGACATCACCCTCATTGGCTCACTATCGATCGCGCAGTTTAGGAACACGATATTGGTCACAATGGGACGGTCCTCGCAACGATCTACGCAACTGCTAACCGACCGCACGCCGATGAGGGTACAGTCTACTTCATCGTCGGACGACCCACATGAGCGTTTCTGGTGCACGTTGTCCAATTCTCTCGTTCAACCCAACTTCTTCCCAGCCCCGGGTGCATACAAGGACGGTTTGCACCCGTTTTTACATCGTCGGACAAACTCAGCCTTAGTGAAGGGCGCGTGGGACATGTCCATCATGCCACCGCCCGTCGCACCGTTCACGCATCCTGCGACGTACCCGCCATGCTCGAGGTTGTGTATTGAACGCCGGTAACATCGTCACAGTTGGTCGTGTCCTGTGGCATGCCATCCGCGATTGTCGGGGTGCCCGAAGCTGAACTGAAGGAGTATCGCTTCGATGGCCTGACTATCACAATGGCCGTTATATCTCCTGCGTATTCGTCCACCAGTCTCCCGCCCACCCCCACGAGACAATGGAAGTTGTCAACTCTCTGCGTACGTATCATACTTAATAGCACTCTGGTCTTACGCAATGATCACTCACTGGCATGTTCGCTGTAGTATCGCTTGCCTTGGTGATATCAAGTTGCATACTTCCAAGCATGTCCCATGCAAATAATTGCGTTCGTATGGGATATGCTTGGAAGTATGCAGCCCCATATCCATAGCTCACATTCTAGGTCAATGGGCTGCATGCCGTTCAACATGTAGTAACGATTCAAGGGAAAGTCTGCTTTGCAGTAAGTGTCTTTGCAATGTATTCGCCATGAAAGACTGGGAGCGTTCCGTTTACAGTGCGCGTGGTGATCGATGAATTGCAATAGATATTGAACTACGACAAGTACTACAGTAAAAGCAACAGCGAACTCGACAGCAGTGACGCTAAGTCAAGAAAGGACGCAGAGATGTTCGATACTCCTCAAGCTGTGATACCCAGCTGCTCGTTCGAGAGGAAATGTCCTCCACCTTGGCAGCGATATCCGTTGGCCTCCTTCTTCCAGGCGTAACCGTTGTTACACATTCCCAGATCCCGGATTTTCTGCTGGACCTTCTCCTCTTTCTTGTGCTCCTCGGTCTTGTGTTGCTGCTGCTGTGCCGCCTCCTTAGCCTTTCTGTCCGCCTCCTCCTTAGCCTTCTTGTCAGCTTCCTCTTTCGCCTTCCTGTCAGCTTCCTCTTTCGCCTTCTTGTCAGCTTCCTCCTTCGCTTTCTGATCTGCTGCCTCCTTCGCCTTCCTATCCGCCTCCTCCTTAGCCTTCCGTGCCGCCTCCTCCTGCGCTTTACGGTCAGCTTCCTCCTTCGCCTTCTTTGCAGCTTCCTCCTTTGCTTTCTCCGCAGCCTCTTGGGCCTTGTACGCAGCAAGAGCCTTGCGGGCTTCCTCCAAGTTGTTCAGGACTTCTGCATACTTCGTAAGGTCTGAAGTATTGTCGATGGTCAACAACAATTGGTATGACAGAGGTGCCTGGACGTATGAAGGGATGCCCGCGCCGAAGGCAGGGATACCGGTGGCGTAACTTGGGGCGGCGTAACTGGTAGCGGCGTAGCTTGGGACAGCGTAGGCTGCAATGACGATTGGCCAGGGTTCTCAAGATCATGAACATTCGGGACCACTCACAGATTGCCGGGGCACTAGCGATGGGTACAGCGACGTATTGCAGGCTGGAGATGGGAGCGGCAGGGACCGCTCCGACGGTGGTCTGCTGCTGTTCCTTGCTCTAATGAGATGGACGTCAGGATAATTGCGACACGTATTGACAAGTATTGCCTTCTTACTGCGTGAGCGACAGGAGTAGTCGCCGCTGCGGGTGCAGTCGCGCCGTTGCTGAGAGTATAGAAGAGGCCGTTGGGAACCGAAGTCATTTTCGGTGAGTTGTGCGAGTTGTTACGGCGGGTATTTTTCTGGCTAAGTGTTCGCAGTTCGCGATGCAGACCCTCGACGTCCTCCACAGCAGCGGATTATATACTCGGTGGCGTGTCGATGTCACACTCTGGATCCTATTTGAATGAAGAGGCCCTTAATGCCTCCAACCATGCATGTGTGAGAATAAACGTCCAGAATACCAGCAAGAAGGGTGACATGGGGACAATAAACGCGAGCTCCTTTCCCGCAAGAATGTCGGTCTGAAGAAAGTTACGATGGCAATCAATCTAATTCTGACACAAAGAGGTTCTAGCTGTATGTCAGGAGTCAACCCTAGTGTCAAGGCGATTGCCAGATTGCGACGTTCGAAGCTTCGGGTGCCTACTTAATATATCTGGGGGAATACACAGAGTGCGCGGGTCTATTTGATGGTATGGTCGTAAGTACTCACCCTTAGGAAAAGAATTCTGTCGTTTGGAAAGCATTCGCAGTAGAACCTAATATACAGGTCCTTCCTCATACTTTGCCTGCATCAAGAGGCGGCCAACTCATCTATTGCGCTTTCCGCCGTCTCGTCACAAGGCCTCGGCAAGGGCACGTTGATTGGCAGTCAATTTCTATCCTGTACGGAGCCCATATAGCAAAGATAGTAACATCCTTGAACGATTGAGTGGCGTTGATGAAGGAGGACAGGTGGAATGTTACCATGATACAGGCCTGGGATGGCCATGGACCGATTTGTGCAGTCGCCGTCCGAGCAGCCTTCCATGCTTGTCAATCGCAGACGCCATTAGAGATATGCGATTCCCCTGGATCCGGAGCTGCATTTGCAACAAGCAGAGGCCTGTACGGCTGAACGCACCAGCACCTCTTGTTGTTGGACTGATCCTGGACTCGTACATGCACTGCTTGACAAGGTACCTCGAAAGCCATTCCTCCGTGAGAGAACGAGGAAGTCTATTGCTTATACCATCGCACAACATTGATAGGTTCGGATTAATCATGAAGACAGGAGGGAAGGTGGTGCATACATAGTCCCAGTCAACAAGTGCGTGAGGGTCGAACGTCGAACGTTCGACTAGGGCTGAACCTGGGCTGAACCTACTTACCAAAAGAATCCGAACCGTGTGCAAACAGGGGCAAATTTTGTCTACCCGAGCGCTTGTCGACATCAGGTTACTCTACACCTCCCGAGTCCGAGCCTCAAACCACTCCAGCGTGTCCTTTTGCATGATCTCGGGAGGGAGTTCTTTCAGGAAACCATACATAGGAGAAAGATTCCACACTATTTGCTGCATCATGACCATGGGTTGTACCCCAGAGACTTTCGGATATACCCGTCGCCCGCAAAGTCAATATTATGGTACCGGTACCGCGAATTGTGGAATTCCGCAGACAGTCTGTCGATTTGAAGGTAGATTGTGAGGCTTGAGGAGTTGATACTTACGTGACTCCTTGCCGGGTAATGCACGGTATGCCGCATATGCTCCCTTTCATCTCACTATAGGTTGACCGAAGAGTGTCGTGTTATTGTGATGAAGCAGACTATTACACCGTCCTGTCATTGTCGCTCGTAATATCGCTCTCGTTCACGCTTGTGAATGTTGACAAGTGCGGGAGAAAGGTCCGACGTTGGAAGATGGCATCTGTCCCACAATCAGTATCGCTTGTTTGACACCATGAACAGCTGTATCGACGCTTCTCCGGGGTTGTGCCTGCACCGGACAGCTTCTCGCAGACACGGCCATGAATAGGTGTGCTTCCCCTTGGATATCAATGCTCACTATATTGGGTCATAGATTGGACCGTCTTCAACTTTCGTTGTGCCGCATGAATAAATGCATAGAATGTTAACCTTATGTCCAGGCTTTCAGGATGCCCGGATTGTCACACACACGATAGAACGAAATGCCGATACTTCTACACGCGGCACTCGTCGTGTAGTACTGGAGTGCTGGAGTGCGTGTTTGAATCAAACATACCGAGGAATGTCGTCGCTGTCTTCGGAGCGGTCCCTCCTGACTCGCTCGGCTATTGGATCTCTCGGTTGGCGGCGAAGGGCGAGACTATGAAACTCCACTGTCAGTCTGGTACGCTATTCTCGACAGCGGATGCGATGTGGCTGATTGCTTATAGCTATGTAGGACCAAAGAGTATCCGAAAAGAGCCGTCCTTATCCCATGTCACCTCGGCCTGTCATATGGATTGTTTTTAGGATGATTCTGGTCTAGCCTGTTTTTACAGGTCGATGGTCGACAGGGGAATGGTAGGCATTTTCACAACGCCGACCATTCAATCATAATTGACGCACTGTCGTGAAATACGTCACGTTATCTTTGGTCTCGTACTTAAGTCGAAGAGGGCCAAGTGTATCGGTATATTGTCTGTTGTATTCCCCCCCGCTCCCGATGGCCCAAGTCCTTACCGCATCAGGCTTTACCTTCGTTGCCCAACCCGGTCCGGTCAGTGGTCGTGTCAATGAACCTGTTGATAATACCGCGCAGAAGACAGACATGAACGGCACTATGGTTCGTGCCGTTCTTCTACCTTTGAACTCATACTCGTTGCTCAATCGTATCCTATATGTTCGTCAGGAGACTACCAAGACAATCAACCACGCCGTTTCTAACCGTGTCTTCACCCCACTCCTGTGTGGCGGCATGGTCCCTTCGGGACTTGTATCTCATCCACTAGTCTCGAACCCCGTGTTGCAACCACTCTCAAATCCCATACCCGTAACTCTCGCTACTCTCCCAACGCAGGCTGCTACATCGAAAGTGACATTCATTCAACAACCAGCCGTCGTAGCAACTAGCGTTGTTGCTCGAGAGCCTACCAAGATAACTCTGAACAAAACCAACATTGATTCTTCTACCAATACCTCAGCTTCAGTTCCCGTAGCCATCGCGGTTACTCCGACCGTTCCTCAGCCTCATCATAATCATATTCTTGTCCCAGCTTCGTTGAAGTTGACGCCCCAGCTTCCCGTTGCACCGATTGTTTCTGCGGTTGCTCCGGCCACTAACCAGCCTCATCCCGTTCTTGTCCCAGTTGCATCCAAGTTGCCCTCTCAAGCACCCGCTGCACCGATTACTCCTGCGGTCGCTACGCCGGCTCCTCAGTCTGTTCTTGTTCCCGTTCAAACCAAGTTGCCCTCTCAAGCCCCCACTGTACCGATTGCCACTAATGATACTCCTCGCCTGCAGCTCGTTCCTGTTTATCACAATATCCAGCCTGTTCCGTGTTCTATTCCTATTCCATCCAACCCGCATAATCTTGTCACGCAGCCATTGCCTCACTTCATCTCGCCTCCTGCTGCTGGAAATGCGCAGGCCGTACCCGCCGCGTTCGCCGCTCACGCTCAGTCGCTTTCGCGTGTCACCGTCAGAGTGACGTACGAGCAGCTTGTCGAAGAGCTTCGTATACTGCGCGAAGTACTCGATCAGAAACGCTCCACCGTCATCCACACCTCTACTACCACCGTCGATGTCACGTCCACTACGGCAAAGTCGAGCGTCGCTCAGTCTACCACGACTTCCGCTTCGTCTATTGATACTCAGGCGTCATCTGAAGGATCTGTTTCAACCGATACTGTCACTCAAGGACAGGACGAGACGAAGACGGTGACGACGGACGTTACCGCGAAACCTGGAGCATCTAGCACTGAAACGTCGTCCGGACAGTCCACTGCCACTGACTCTACGGTGACGACTCGCACAAAGGATACCTCCGTGAAGGACGCCGTCAGCTCTCAAGGGGTCATTTCTCCGGAGGCTACTGCAACGACGAAGGAGGTTACGGCTACTCAGACTTCATCCGAAGTTCATGCCGACCATACTTCCGTCGTTGGCGAGAAGAATGAGAGCTCTACCGTAGTCCGAGAGCAGCGCTCCTCCGAAGATTATAGCGGAGATCAAACAAGTGTTGGTTCGACTACTACAAGCGATGACACCTCCGTGATTACGCACACCGAAACGAAAACTCAGCAGGGCGGAGCTGCGCTCTCCGGGAAGGATGAATCCACTGCTCAAAGCGCTCATCAGCTCGATAGGGCCTTGTCGTCTGACGAAACTAAGACCAAGACGAAGACGGAGTCGAAGAGTTCCACCAATGTTTCTCAATCTCAAGAGGTAACTCCCTTTCCTGATCGCAACACTACCTGCGACTCATTATCCTCTCCTTTTCAGAGTTCTACAAGCCGTTCGGTACATGATTCGTCCACCACGACCGGTGCATCGTCCACGACAACCTCGACTATTGTGACTACCTCCCCTGCTACAGTCACTACTACGGAGGTCAAGGATAGGGACGAAACCAAGGTCACCACGTCTGGTGCTGGTTCCGCTGTCACCAAGACTGAAGGATTGAATCAGTCATCCACAACCATTGCCAAATCAGCCTCAGAAAAGCATGATGAGAGTCGCAGCGACACGGCACAAACTTCGTCCTCGGCGATTCAGCAGGTCACCAAGGATAGCCTCGACGTCAAGTCAAGTACCACCAGTCATACATCTTCTGAATCATACGAAACCGCTTTCAGCTCTTCCCACTCATCCGAGTCCTCGTCGACTACCAAGGAAATTACTGCCCAGACGTCAACGTCTCAGAGCGTTACCCAGTCCACCGTGTCCTCTCAGCAGGAAACGGAGTCTCAGGTCGCCACGCGATCCGAGACCGAAGCCACGAGCCAAATATCTTCTTCGACGACAAAGACGACATCTTCTGACTTTGTCGCTGCCTCCTCTGCCTCCAGCAAGGAAGACAAGGCCATCACTGATGAGTCATCCGTCAGTACCACTACCGAGACGAAGAGCGCGACCTCTACAACGGAGACCCGCAATGACGAGGAGATTATCGATGAGAAGGCCGCTTCGGATACCAGCGAGCACTGGGAGATCGTGGAGAGAACACAGTCCGTGCGTGGAGCAGAGAGTCACGACGTCGCCACAAGCAGTGCCAACGAGAACAGTACTTCTACCACTGAGAAGGTCGAGACGCGTCAGGACAATACAACTGATACGAAGACTCAGACAAGTCTCGATGTCTCCTCGACTCAGGAGGACAGCGGCTCCGTACGAGTTGACCAGGCGAAGCAGTCGAGCAAGACCGACTACTCATCGGAGACCGGTCAGACATCAAGTCGGGGTTCGTTGGTCACCAGTGGTACTAGCTCAGCGACTGACGTGGCGAAAGTTGAGACGAAAGATGGGAAGAGCAAGACTCAGACGGTAACGTCCAAGACGCAAGACGGACAGACCAAGTCACAAACGGTCACGTCCAAAGAGGTACATATCCTTGTGCGTCGAGATATCGGAAGCTGATCAGCGTTGTAGGAGTCTTCTAATCAATTCAAGCATGGTTCAGAGGTCACGGACACTCGTACCTCAACTGAGCGTTCAACTACAGTCACCAACTCTCCCTCTTCAGTCTCTGTTGTACGGAAAGAAGACAAGCGGAAGACGTCAGTCACTTCCGACGTTGGCCGGTCGTCTATCACAGCCACGCAGGAGACCACTCAGCTCTCCATCACGTCGTCCTCGTCGTCCTCTGGAGAAGTCAAACAATCCGAGCAAAGTCGTCATGCTGAAGAATCGAGCGTGTCTTCTACCCAGCGCAGCATCGGCGGCACTGCAACGAAGACTGAAGTTAAGACCGCTGTCGTCGGTGAGAAGAGCGAGAGTGTTGCAGTACTCGGAGAACAGCGTGCCTCTGCGAGTCACGCTAAGGATCAAACAAGTATTCAGTCAGCTGCTACTGCTCGAGACAGCGCTGTCGCTACCCAAGCCGAGACGAAAACTCAATCGGGCCAAACCACATCTTCCGAAGGGAGCGTATCCACCGTTCAGAGCGAATTGACTTCTCACCAGGTTGATGAGGCCTCGAGGATTGACGAAGTCAAAACTGGGAGCAAGACTGAGTCGTGGAGCTCCACCGAAACCGCTCAATCTGAGGTGATACTGTTTGTTCACTGCAATGTTATCCGCGACTGATCATACCTTCTCAGAACTCTCTGAGCCGTTCTGCGCGCGATTCTGCCACGTCGGCTGACACTTCTTCCACCACATCTACAACCACCGTGACATCTTCCACTTCGGTTGCTACTACGGAAGCGAAGGGCAGGCAAGAAACCGAGGTCAGATCCGATGAGGCTCGATCAGTTGCTTTCAGAGCTCGTGAATCGGCTCCAATGACAACAAGTGTTACTCGTAGGACGTCCTTGGGATTGTCTGAAAGCCACGAGCGGGCTCGCGACGAGGCAAACAATGCGTCGGCCTCAGTGACTACGTCTCAGCAGATAATTGGCAGTAGCATCGACACCAAGTCCACTGATACTGCCGATAAGAGTTCCGTTGAATCACACGAGATGTCTGTCAGCTCCTCCCAATCATCCCAATCCGCCTCATCTACCAATCAGCAGTCAGTGAGCCGGTCTGCACAAGATTCCTCCACCACAACAGGCACATCGTCTACGACATCCACGACCACAGTGACTACCTCTCCCAACTCAGTCACTAGTGCAAAGGCCGAGGAAAGGCGAGAAACGAAGGTCTCCTCTGGTGCCGATCAATCCACTGCTACGACGATCCGTGACTCGACTCAATCGTCCATCACCATCGCGAGATTAGCGTCGGGAGCCTCCGAGAAGCACGAGCAGAGCCGTAGTGAGACCATTCATACTTCATCCTCCTCGGCTGCTTCCCAGCAGATCGCCAACAGTAACGTCGATATCAAGTCGGATACCATCAGTCGAACCTCATCTGAATCGCACAAGACGTCTTCAACTTCTTCACGCTCCTCCGAGTCTGCGTTGTCTAATAAGGAGGTTACCACCCAGAGCTCTCAAAGCGTTAGGCAGTCCACGGCATCCTCTCAGCAGATATCGGAGTCTCATGTCGAATTGCGAGCGGAGACCGAAACGAATACCCAGGTCTCTTCTGCGACGACAATGGCATCCTCTGATTCTACCGCGATTTCTGCTACGAGTTCTACTGTCGCCACCAAGGAAGAGAAGAAGCAAATCGACAAGTCAATTACCAGAGCCGTAGGCGATATGGGAACAGAGAGCGCTGTCTCCACGAAGGATACTCGTTCAGACAAGGAGGTCGTTGAGGGCACGACCCGGGCCGCTTCGGACGTTAGTGAGCATTGGGAGATCGTGGAGAAGTCCCAGTCTACGCAGCAGGCAGATCGTCACGATGTCGCCTCAAGCAGTGTCAAGGAGACCAGCAGAACTACGAGTGCTGAGAAGGTCGAGGCGCATCACGACACCGACACCCGCACGAATACGCAGACGAGTGCCAATGTCACCTCTTCGACTCAGAAAGACATCTCCACACGTGATTTGGCAAACGAGTCGAGTAGCACTGACGTCTCATCGCGTACCTCAACCCAGGGTTCATTGACCACTACTGACAGTACAACCAGTGCGACAGTTGATGGGACTTCAGCAACTGATGTAACGAATGTCAAGAGGCAAGATGAGCAGAGCAAGACCCAGACGGTTACATCTAAAGAGGTAGCTATCTTCTAGGGATTAGATGTTCAGGAGCTGATGAGAATTGCAGGAGTCTACCAGCCAATCTACGCGTGATTCAGGGGTGTCGACTACTCGCACCTTGACTGAGCGATCAACTGCCGTCACCACGTCTCCATCTTCGGTCCCCATTGCACTCAAAGAAGATAAGCAAGAGACGTCAGTCACGTCTGATGTCGGTGTCGGTCGGTCATCTGTCACAACTACTCACGACGCTCGTCAATCCTCTGCAACTTCGAGCACATCGTCCTCTGGACAACTCAAACAATCCGAACGGACAGAAGCGTCGAGTGTTTCTTCTTCTACCCAGAAATCTACCGACGGCACCACTAGCACTGCCACGAAAACCTCTATTGAGTCTCGCGAGTCGTCCACTACTTCCTCCAAATCTACTACTTCGAAGTCGGCATACACCATGTCGACGAGCGAAGCTGAAGCAATAGTCCGGTCTCAGGAGCGCAGCGAAACTGGGACCCAGCAGGATCGGAGCCAAGTGTTAGTGGGACAGAGCTCCGCTAAGTCAGAGCAGACTTCGACAACGGGGCATGAGGTGGCTCAAGTGAGTTCATAGCCAGATTACATGCGCGGATTCTTCTTACTCACTGCATTGCGCAGGACTCCCACTCTTCCGTGCACACACATGAGTCCAATTCAGGAGCATTATCAGCAATATCATCCGTCGTCCAAGGCGCCAGGAGCACCTGGGGTAGAATCTTAGGCGGTGCCAAGTTGACCCATAGTGATGTATCGCAAGAGGCAGGATCCGCGCAGGAGACCACCCGAGAAGTTACTACTACGACGTCCACCGATCAAGCAGTCATCTCGTCATCCGATGCAGCACATTCCGAGACAGTCACGAAGACGAAGGAAGTTACTTCGAGTGGTCGAACAGTGTCCTCCGTGTCCACACTTGGTTCGCAAACGCAAAGCACTGCGCAGGCCACTTCCTCCGAGTCAGAGGTTACTAGTGCGACACAACAGTCTGAAGTCTCCTCGAAGTCGGAAACACAGGCCCGGTCTGAGGAAGATAAATTAACCTCTATCTCGAGGACTCGTCAGGTAAGGAATCACGAATCACTTTGTGAGGCCCTGTGCTTACTATGTCAACCTAACAGACACAGCAGGACGCTCAGCGCTCATCGGTAGGCGAGGCTAGTGATGCCGCTACAACCTCGACGAATGCCAGGTCTGAGTCCAAAGACAAACAAACCTCTGTCCATCTCTCAGGCGATTATCGCGCGGAAAAATCAGCCACGGATGCCTCCAGCTCATCTATAGTTCGGCAAGCTATCAAACTCGAGCCTAGCACTAAAACGATTGTCACTGCCGTTGCAGCT
>JSYW01002265.1:0-14906 GCA_000787475.1 Lentinus polychrous
GAATGATTGTTGGGGAGAACGGTACCTACAATCAAGCAATCGGTCAAAGTCTGCACCGCGCACTTCAAACCTCCCTGATTCATGCCTCGAGTCATCGTAATATACCCTCTCGATCGTATGCTGAGAAGGAACTGGGAATGTGGGCCCATATCCGGGGTCGGTGAACGTTGCTTAACCTTAAATACGACAATATCAGGCAAATCGCATTTCGACGTCATTGGCAGCCGTCTCTTTATATGTCTCGCTCTCAGCACAGTCCCGTAGAGTGTTCGGCACGTCCGTCGGATGCCGACCTGTCATGATATAGCATACACGACAGGCAGTCTTCGTTTCAGAGTCAGTGTACCATTATAAGCAAGAGGAATACTAGTAACCTAATCTACCCATCAACCTGCGATACCACACTCGGTGACTAACCGGCTTTTGAAGCCCTCCTGCTCACGCGACGGCTAAATCGCCTACGCAGGAGTATCCATCTCCACTTCTCGACTCTTCGGGCTTTGCGCGTTTGGGGCCGTGGAAGGGGAGGGGTCAGTTCTGCTGCCGCAGGATACCCCTCCACGTTGCGAGCACTCGGTACCAGCTGCTGGAGCCTGAAGTCCGGATGCTGTTGACCATCAAGCACCACCTGAGCAATGTCGAGCCTTCCCTCTTTAACCGCTAGCGAACCCAGACGCCGTAGAACCCTCTCATCAACCACCGGTCTGCCCCAACGTGTCACGAAGGAACGGACAACGCGCAGCGCGAACGAGCCGCAATTTCTCGCGGGGCGCAAGTACCGCAAGAGAATGTATAGCGTCGTGGCATTCGGTCGGAACTCTGGGTGCATGCCCAAGTATTTATGAAGCACTTGTCGAGCATGGTAATACCCTTGCAGACCCTGCTTCGTGTGCCGAACCATATGTGTATGGATGATATCGATGCATGTGCCACGCCATTTGTCATTGAGACTGGGAGGCAATTGGCCGAAGTAGAGGTCGGTTACGTTTTCGGCCAGTTTTCTGTCTGGAATTCGAAGCAGGAAATCGACGATGCGGCGGACAAGGGACGGGGACACTGGTGCTTCTTCTTGTGTGCCGAGTAATGATAACGGCGGGTGTTGCATGAGCAAGCGAAGTTGTGCGACTCTGTCGTCCTGTGAGGTATTATCCACTATAGGCCGCTGTATTTGACCTATCAGACCATCGGGCAAACGTATAGGTAGGCGTTCCCGCAAGGCACCCCTGTGAATCGCACTAAAGAATTCTGCCCAGACTGGTAGGGGTAGAGGGTATCCTGAGTCGTCCTTGCCAGGATTCTCCATCCGCCAAGCTTTGAACCACTGCCCTTCTCGAACCAAGAGCCGCACCCGCAACTGTCGCGTTCGCGTGTCAAACTCGAATCTACGTGCGAGCAACTTCGCAAGAAGTTCATGCGCACTGCCGTAACTGGCGCGCCGTATGCAGAGAGCTATGAGAATATTGAATGATGACGTAGATTGTAGAGCCCAGAAGGTATCGTGGAATGCGATCAGCTGTGGTATCGAGAGGGTTGGAAAGTTGCGGACAAGGTGGTTGATATGGTCACATAGTTCATTGGCCGTTCGAGGTGTAGTTCGGAGGAGGGAAATTAGTTGGATGTTGTTGTAGTGTCGTGCGGGAAAGGGTATTTCATGAGAGGAATGCTCTTCTGGCCATGGAGGGTCGCTTTCGTATGCCAGCGAAGGACCTTGCTTACGTGTCAGGTCGACGGCCTTGTGCTGCAACGACAGATCCTGGCCGCGCAGCGGGGGGTCTGCCATCGGCGACGAGTCACGGAAGTCCCCCACCCGAGTAGCGGTGTCTTGGTCATGGGTAGGATGCGAGCTCGATAGTGAGGATGCCTGAGTCACAGAGCCGTTCCCTCCTTCATCAGATGAACGAACATCCTCCGTCAACTTGCCCTCGATGTCTTGTCTGCCTTGCTCGGCTGAAGGCTCCCATTGCCTTGACCTTGGAGCGGACGGTTTGCTTATGCGACAAAGAAGATTATAGATACAAACACGTACAAGGAGTAGTGGACAGGCCCCCCGACAACCTGCGTCGAACTCTCTCCGCATTGGCTCTGCTGCTGCTTAACATTCCGATGGAAGTCGCGACGAGGTCCCGTCTTTGACCAAGCACGGCCTGCTGCGAATTGAAGGATGGAGAACAGCGTACTTGATGGTGGGCTTGCGAGACGAGACGCATGTTTGAGCATGCATGAGGCTTTCGAGGCTGGTCCAAAAGCCGTCTGAATTTTGTCAAGTCTTGACTGCGTCACGTACCTCTCTTCGCGGATCACGTGGCAAGTCCGGTATGGCAGAAGTCGCTGAACCAATTTGGCAAGTCACTTAGTTCATGATCAGGCCTCAGGCCTGGCACATTCACATGAATCCCTTTGGAAGCAGTGCATTGTGCAAGAGTAGAACGACATTGAAATTGGTCGTGACAAAGTCCTTCGAACGATATACTACCCAATGTCATGACCATCCGCTCAACGATGCAGACGAGCGAGCAAACCAGGAACAAGCTTCATAGAAGATGAAAGATGCAACGGGTGTATGAACGTTATATGATGTGCATAGTCATAGAATGATCATGATGTACAAGTCGTAAGTTCATGTCACAGCTCAAGTCCGATCCAACCTAAACTTCCTCCATCGCCTGCCGCCCTACTAACCAACCGACTTTGGCCACCCAGCAATCCCTAATCTCCCGCATCGCCTCCAGCCCTTCGCCCTTCTGCGCGTACAAATCCAGACTCCGTTCCCATGCCCGCACTTCTTCCTGACCAAACATGCCACCTTGCCTATTCACCACCTCGTCTACTCGGGACACCCACGCCTTCCATTCCGTGACAAGACGCGGAAGAATGGCGGGAAGTAGCGCAGTACGAGTCAATGGGGGTTGCGACAGGATTTGGTCCATAATTACTTGCAGAAAACGGAAGGTCTCGATTGGATGTGACTTGTCTTTGTGCAGAGCCTGCAGCGCGGATGTATGGGACGAGGATGGCTGTTGAGTAGTATTGCTAGTGGTTGATGGTGATAACGTCGACGCCTCGACGTAGGAGAAGTACGGGAGGTACGAGATACAAGCCGAGGTGAACTCGGCTATATGTGGTTGTAGTCGTGAAAGAATATATTCTTCCCGCATTCCTCCGGTATGATTTTGGCGGCTAGGACCAAACGTTGACGTCTGGGTCGACCGACCGCCAAACCCAAAACCACTGGTAGAGCCAAAGCCTTGGTTGGTACCGAATCCAGCGCTTCCGAGACCAAATAAGAGATTACTGGGGTTCGAATAAGGGTACGCGTCTAGCAGTTTGCGCGATGCATTCGTGATGGCCTCAGTAGCGGTATTAAGTGAGGGCCGTGGGATCAAGGATAGTACTGTTGACTTGAGTGAGGGTTGAGCAGTGAGTAGAGAGTTAAGGAGTGGAAGTAGTAATTGGGGAGGTAAGTTTGCTATGGAGAATCATCAGAAGAGGCCCGAAATGTAGAATGATATCCACATACCAAGTAAGACTCCAACGTCGACATCATTCGACTCGGAGGAAGAGTCGCCTTTCTTTGCGTCCTTTTGAACGGTGGCAACAGCAGGCGAAGTACGAGCTCTCTTTGGAGCAGCGCGTTTCGGTCGCTCGGGCGTCGGACTCCGATCCATAGCGACGTCCCTCGCGTGCCTCCCACTCTCTTCCGATTCATCGTCTGCCTCGTATCTTCGCTTCGAGCTCCTCAACGGAGCAGGCTGGTTTCCATGGGTGGGATGAGGCCAAGGCGATTGGGGCGTGTGCACAGGTGTGGTAGGCCAACTCGACATGGATGGAGAGGATGACATCCCGAAGCCGAAGCCCAGGGCAGATGGTTTGTGATGCATTGGGTTCGTGTGAAACCCAATCTGAGGATGTGGGTGAGTTATAACGTTCGCCATTGTTCGTGTGTTCAAAAGGAGAGGGCCGTTCTGAGTTGGAGTGAAAGGAAGTACGCGGCAACTGAACCGTAATGAGCAGTGGCCGCCCCTCCCGTGGTAGGCGCTAGACGCTCGCGACGCGTGCTGCTTGCCCTAAACTACAAAGCACGTGGCTGGCCAGCTCCCATCGTTTTTAGCCGCCAACTTTTTTCTCTTGTTGGTTGTCTTTCTTCTGCCTCTCCGCTTCCCTGACCTTGACATGCATCTCCTCTGTAAGTATCCACCTGCAGTCTCTGCTCGCGATGACGAGACCAAATGAATCGCTACTTCGAAGCCGTCTCCGGCTGATGAATTGCAATCATTATACCCAAATTTCCGAGCTCTCGACACGTCTGCATCTGCATGTGCTGACTTCCTTCTCCATCCAGGACAATGCGGCTTGGTCTCCAATGGTGAGTTCAGTTATCATGTTTGCTAGAGGGATGAACCATTTTGAGTCAAGCCCTGACCCGTCTCATGGACGGTGGTTGAAGATTAATACCATGCTAATTCTGACTTTCACTTGCCTGTCGTTATATCAATTTCACCCTTGCTAATTTCTCGGTCTTTCAGGTTTTCGTAAACGTGTTATGGCCAATCCTTATCACCATGTACGTGTCGTGTCATTCATTTCTAGATGATTAGATACAACCTATGTCCACTGAGTCCATTTGCTGGACTTTGACGACAAACCCAAAACTGCTATTTGTCTTCAACCTTATGATACCTATTATATTCTCCTTCGCGAGTTGCATACTCATATTTCCCTCACAGATTTCCGTTCATGTACCATAATAACCATCCTTTGTCAATAATAGCATCCGCATGTAGCATGGCGGTTGGGTATAGTACTAAATATAATATTAAAACAAATGATTCGTCTCTATCATCTACGTACGGAAGCGGTGTTCTATCCGCGAGCCCTAAGGATACGACCACAGGAGGTTAACGAACCACATAACGGCCAAACCAATCAATAGTCTCGTCTTGACACCGGGGTTCCATTCTGACTCTCCGTACCACACTCGGAATCCCCTCGACGAGGAAGGTGAAGGTGAATTGTCCGCCAGACGGTCCATCCAGCGTCGCTGTGGCCGCATAGGGGTATCATGTTCAGGTGGTAGTGTGTTCTCGCCATTGTCTTTTTGCGGAGAGGATGTGTCATCGGGGGCCATGAAGATGACCTCACCTTGAGAAGAGGAGGTAGGCGTATCGCGTGTGATGGATGGTTCGGCGACGGTGGGCAAGGTCCCTGAAGGTTTTTCGGTGCTGCATATCCACTTGGTGATCACCCCAGTGGCCTCTGAGACGCAGTGTGAGACATAGATGAATATGATGGTGGTGAGGACCATATTCAGTGGCCTCCATCGCGTCCCTGGAATGACAAGAAGGATGCCCTTGGTGTCACCCGCAAGCCATAGGTGGTATTGAATGATGAAGGTCTCCAACGAACAGCGTCCAATGAACGCAAAGGCTCGGGAGGAGGCAGAGCGAAGGATGCCATTTGCGTTGCGGAGGATGACGAATGCGCCTACGGGAAGGAAGGAGATATAGGGATGCCACGTATTATACACGAACTTGTCCGGTTGCGAAAGCTCGAACGCGAAATACCATAGCAGGACCAGCGCGGATATCGCGCTGGCAACCTTGACAACAAGTGGCCATTGGGGAATATCTGTAAGACGATGTTCCCGGACTTTGATCACTGCTATTGCAGTGAGCATTCCGAAGTAGACAATCCACAAGTCGAGATTGACACGGAAGGACCATTCGCGTGCTGACCAGTGAATGCCACAAATGTGCTCCAAGAGGTTGAAGATGTTTTCTAGGAGCCATGGTTCGGACATGAACCAAGTCATGAGTGCCATCGAAAGCAGGATTTTGCCTACAAGGAAGACGGTGTGATCGTTGTATTGCGATCCAGCGAGCATGGTGCCATATATGACGAGATACCACATGGATACTAGTGGGGAAAAATAGTACGAGATGTAGTCGGTATTCATCGTATATGCCAATAGCAAGGTATACAGATTGAGGCGGACCAGAATCTGTAGAGTTGTTACTCTCACGGACTATGAAACAATTCGTTCAGTACTAACCTGGGCGACGCGCAAAAAACCAAAATCAGCTTTCTTGACATAGAAGGTTGTATGCCCGTATCCTGTCATGAACAAGTAGGCAGCTACTAGTACTCGGATCGGATTGTATATTCCAGAAATCTTGGAGGCTCCAAAGTAGTGGTAAATGAGTATGGCAACTGTCGAAACGAGTGACATGTCAGAATACTGAAGGCTGGTGATGCGAATAGAACTACCTACGTTGCATCCAACCCTTCCACTCATCCGTTTGATCCCGATTGAGGAACCCAAGGTCGTTGTCCGCACGTTTCACAGTCAAAAGGCCGACGGCCAGAGTGAATAACGAGACGAACCCGAAAGACCAGGGACTGAATTGTTTTTGCTCTTTGAGCCAATACCCCGTTCGGTCAGCAGTGTAGATCAATGCAATCGAACCGCTAATAACAAGGGCCGGGACCTGCTCTTCCGTAGGCCACGGGAAACCGTGAAGGAGATTTCCTGGGGACAGGAAGTTTGTGAACAAGTGATCCATTGTGATGCTACACTTTTACTTACCGCCCCGGAGAGAGAGGAACCATAGGACATGCCCCCATAATATAACGGCTGCGAGTACTAGGAAATGTATGGCTGATGGCCAAGGATATTGCCTGCAGCAGGTTTTATCAAACGGGAACACTTTGGGCAACACGTCGTTGCACCTCAAATTCAAGAGAATCTGAGCTTGCATCTTGACGAGTGTATCGGAGAAATGAAGACCATCTTCTGTCTGGGACGGATCCAACATCTCATTGAATACCGTAGGCAGAGATACCGGGGGAATCCGTCGGAGAGGTGGAGAGAAGAACGCGAATGGGTCGGTGGCCGAAGGTGGTCGTATACGATGAAGTAGGTCCGAATTCATAGCGTCGATGTCAGAGCTGCGCATGGTTTCTGCACGTTCCGGGGATAACTTGGAATGCACGACGTCTTCAATAGGGAGGAGGACTATTTTATCAGCAGAAATTCTCCCGAATTCATACAGGGACTCGAGTGTAGTCTCAATCTTGGACTCCCATGCTGGCAGGCCGCCGGAAGATTCTGCATAACGCAGGTACCAGAGACCGGAGCCAAGCACCAGTAGAGCAGGACGTTTCTCTGGGTTCCCTTGTGCTAGCCGCGGTGGAGCAATGTAACGTTGCACCATGGATGAATTCAAGAATGGGTCCCAATAGAACGACAGCTTGTTTCCGTTCTTGGCCGTCAACACATGGTCGGTGTGTTTCTGGTCATCGTTCGGAGGTGCAGAAGGAAGTTGGGGATCGATGATATGTGCTGTCTGAAAGAATAGTTGGCGAGTGACGGAGTCTCCAACGAATACAATTGGTTTCTGGCCTAAGCACGTCGAAACGTCCTCGGGCTTATAGTTGTACATCATGCAGCCTAACAAGTTGTGAGACTTGGAGCGTTGTATGGGTAGAGCGGGAGAAAGCAGACATACCATCTGGCTGCCAATTCTTGAAGGCATGATCCAGCCATGTACCTCTGCTCAGTAACGCGTTACAATGAATGGGATCAAGGCGGTCTGAAGGACACAGTTACGATTGAGAGCAAAGAGGAGGTAGTTTTGATGAGTTTACCTATGATATAGTGTCTGAAGAAGCCGAGTACGACTGCACACGCAAGAGCTGCCGTGGCGAGGTAGTGATACCATGACGGATTCAGGGAGACCGAGAGTCGCCTCGACGCCATCTGGAATGGTATGACTGAGATTGTGTACTGTACTCCAACGTGGTTTGTTAAGAGAGCAGTCCCGTATTTCAATGGACACCCATGAGATAGTAGGGCCGGCAGCGAACCGACGCAACGGTGAAGAGCTGTAGTCAAAGTCGCACCTTGTGTCTAAACGAGCTCTCTGATCGACCCAGCGATCAAAGAACACAGCCACGACACAACACATCGTGTCTGTCCACAATTGGCAATGAAAGTTGAGAAACAAGTAAGTATAGCGAACGGAATCAATCAAGGTGTACAGGAGCCCGATATACTGTATATATAAATATTGTCGGACCAAGCTGTTCTGTTCAGCCACCCAACAATTGCAGGGCCGCCCTCAACTCCCTCTTAGCCGTCTCCACATCCTCGTAATCCAAAGCAGAAATCGCATAGCGACAGTGCTTTTGTGTCTGTGTCACAACCTTAGGAGTCAGCTGTACTGGTATCGTGGTGACCATAGATGCGTCAATTGAAGACTGAGGTGGGGCGCTAGGATGTGAGTAGACCGGCGGCTGGTGGGGAACAGGTGGAGGCGCGAACGACGTCGGTGGTGGCGGTTGAGGAATACTTCCAGGGCCAGGCTCAACCGATGTTGGTACAAACCCTGGAGGAAGAGCGGGAGGGGCTGGTGGAGCGGACGGCAAGATAGGAATGCTTTGACTCGGCGGATTTATGTTGATTTGTATATCTGGCGTATACTCCTCCACACTGGGAGTACTTGACAGTGACGTGCCATCAGCCACTGATGGAGAGAAATGTACTTTGCGCGGGTCGGTGCCACCACTTGGTGGGCTCGCAGTTCCTGTTACTCCTGAAGGCGGTACTGCGGGCTTCGCTGCACCCTCGACAGCATCGAGCTCAGTCTCGTCAGTCACAAAGACTCCTGGCGTCCTTGGAAAGCCAGGAGTACCAGGCGTAGCTGCAGTACTCCAACTACCAGGACTCTTGGGGTCTGTCTTGGTGAGACCGCCAGGTAGGAGATGCTGAGAGCGAGTAGCAGACCCTTGTGAATTTGCGAAGGAAAGGTCGCCAAGGTTGGGAGGTGGGGGTGTATCACGGATGATGGCGGGAGGAGATTCCGAGGAGCTGCGAATATGAACGGACGGTTGCGGGGGTGTCGACGGTGTGGGTGGCAGGTCTGGTTGCGTTTGGGGGACAGGTTCGGGTGGGGGTAGTTCCTCAACTGCAGCAGCAGGTCCTGGCGTAGGCTTCCTGCCCTCCCGAATTGCCTTGCCAATATCCGCTGCCTTCCACTTCGCGTATCGAATCTTCTCTGCGACTGTACTTTCCATCGCAGGCGACGGTTCCGAGACGGATGAAGAGAATACGCTAAGCACTTCAAAAAGATTGGCTGCTGCAAGAAACTTCTTGGCGGTCGCCCTTGTAGAGGCAGTCAGTATACACTCTGCCAAGATCTCATATACACATACCTAGTGGCTTTTCCGCTACGATCTTCGTTGTCGGCACGAGCGAAAACCTTCAAAGCGAAGTTCTCAACGTATGCGCTTCCCACGGCGTCCTCGTCGATAGCATCGTTGGGTCCAATCTCTTTCTTCATACTCTCGAGGGTGTCAAGTAGTTGAATGAGGAAGTGGCTGGAAGCGGCTCCCTTCTGCTTCATGCTAATGCCAATCTGTGCGGCGTAATAAGCACCTACAGTACGGCGGAGATAACAGTCATATCAACTTGAATTCCATTATGCGCGATAGAAACTCACACCAGTATGCCACTATCGGCTCCTGTGCTTTAACCTCTTCCGCGCGTTGCAAGTATGGGACTATGGGTTTGAGTTCCGGGGGAACAACAGGCAGACCAAGTGCGGCCATGTTGAGAGCCAATAGTCTTTACGACTCTGTTTGAGCTGCCTGACTGCGGGGTGTGTTAGAAGTGTGATGGTTGAGCTGCCTTGTGTAGAGACCGTGTATTAGACGTGTGAAGTTGCACACCTCGTGGCTACAGTAATTACAATGCTTTGAGTTTGACTTTGAGTCGGTGCGCAACTGAGATTGTACACTACGGATGTGGTGACGCCCGGATTGAGCTGGTCGCGATTCAGCTCATCAAAGGTATATCACAAGTAGTCTAGATCGTTCTTCCACTCACAAGTATTCAAATCGAAATCAGGAAATGGGCAGATATTCTGTTGAGGATTCGGTTTAAGAGAAGGGCGAGATTACGGCGCAGTGACACTGCCCCTAGCCTCGGGGTTGATGTCACCACTGTGATGGCCGAAAGAGGAAAGAGGTATTCCAGATCGGGAATCAGACCAACCGAATTTGACTTTGTTCGACTCCTCACTTCTGTTGCAAGCGCGACAAGTCTTTCATAGAACTCTCTGTCTAGAGCACATCGCGAGCTGTGTAGTCCACGATGCGGTGCCGTTGGCCACCTTCGATGTTCTGTGGCCTCTGCTCATTGGTGACGAGACACGGTCAGTCTGACGTCACGCACCAGTTGTCTACACCACTGGCGTCGAGGATCTTTGGTATATATACTGGACGCGCATCCCTTCGTATCTGCAACTAGCATTGTCTTCCCTACACTTCCCTTCAGCACATTACAACGCGTAAAAAATGACCATTCCTGAACAATACAAGATGGGATACAAGCCTCCATTCCAGGAGCAGCCCTCGGCACCTGGTCTCCAACGCAAACTGAATCCCAAACCTTTGGACGACATCACTGCAGACGGCAAGCCATACAAGCCCGCAGGAAAGCTTGAGGGCCGTAATGCCCTCATCACTGGTGCAGACAGTGGCATTGGCAGAGCGATCGCACTTTTGTTCGGTACGCTTTGTTTCCTTGAACCCTCGATATACGTTCGTTGGCTCACGGAACTCATTAGCCTTGGAGGGCGCGAACATAACAATTCATAGCACGAAGAAGGAGGAGGGGGAGCTCGATGATATTGAACAAGAAATCCTCAAAAGAACGAGTAACAAGGTCAAAGTCCACAAAGTCATCTACGACTTGCGTCAAGAGGAGAACTGCATCCAACTCGTGAAGGATCACTTGAAGACCTTTGGCAAGCTCGACGCTCTGTAAGCCATAGTATGGCATGAATGCGCTACTTATTCTTACCTGTTTACCAGCGTCCTTAACCACGGCACTCAAAATGCGAACACCGACTTGCCCACTCTCCCAACCAAACAATGGCATGACACTTTCGACACCAATATCCATTCCTTCTTCTACATCTGCAAGGTATGTGCCGCACGCTTTTGCTCTATGGGTGTCAATGTCTAACTGTCGTTCTAGGCTGCGATTCCTGTAATGGAGCAAGGATCTACTATCACCTTCAACGCTTCTATCAACTTCGCTGTCGGACATCCGGAGTTGATCGACTACACATCTACTAAGGGTGCAATGATTGGCTTCATGCGTGCCCTCTCTAACCAAATTGTGGGCGAGAAGGGAATCAGGTGCAACGCTGTTGCACCCGGGCCTATTTGGACCCCACTCATGTACGTTATCTCGATCGTTGGTTGGACCCATAGGGACTAACGCACGCATCCATAATAGCCCTGCAACGATGACGAAGGAGTCCATCGAAACCTTTGGCACCAGTGTTCCCATGGGACGAGCTGGTCAGCCGATTGAGGTCGCTACTACGTTTGTCTACCTCACTTCGGCAGATTCAAGCTACATCAGGCAAGTGCTTACTTTGCGATGCGTGGAATTGATTGTGCTAACTTGGTTTGCGTTGTAGTGGCCAAGTGATCCATGTGAACGGTGGCGTAGTCATCAATTAATGTGGGAGTCATAGAAGTAAGAAGTAAGATTGTATGTATCACTAGTCTCGGCGAATCGCGTATACCAGGCGTATACCATGCAGATGTGTCATACGAACATTCGCGCCAGCGATTCTATAAAGAGAAGAACGTAACCCAAATGAAGCAGAAAACCCGTCCAGTACAAACATGCTACGCTAGACGTAAGCATTCCCAGTACCCTGTGACACCTTCATTTTCTCTTCCAGTGCGGCGATGCGGCCTTTGACTGATGAAGACGATTCTCCAACCTCCGTCAGGCCCTCCGTTGGGCGTCTCGTTGTACCGTGTATTGATGTTTCGCGGGCATCAGTAGGGGCTGGACAAACCCTTTGGGAGATGGGCGCGATGGAGGGGACGGGTACATCGTGTGTCGAAATGGATGAAGCGAGATTTGTAGGCATATTGCATTCAGATGCAACGGTTCGGATAGGTGGTCGAGGTAACATGCGAGAGCCCCTAGGACCGCGAACGGATGACTTCCCTTTCGCGGAGCTGGAATCCTCCTTTGGTATTGAAGCATTCATGACTTGTTCTGTCGATCCCATCGGAGGAGTGTATTTCATACGTGGCGTCTCTTCTCCCGAGTCTTGATCTCCGTCCGAAATAGGGTTGGAGACCTGAGATATTGAAGACACCGATGGCGTCGGGACGAGAGGGGAAGGGGTGGAAAATTCCGTAGAACTTGGGTCGGATGAAGAGGATTGGCGAGAGGCAAGTGCAGCAACCTTCTCTTCGACTCTCCGAGAAAACGAGGTCAGCCCAACTCCTGCCATCCCCTTTCCGTTGCATGCAGGAGGGGAGGTGGCCGAGTCTATTTGCGAGGTGGCACTGGAAACATATCCCTCGTCAATGTCGGAGTAGTTACTTGCGCTCGTAGCAGCGGATTCTTCCTTCGCCACACTAGGAACCATTCGCAGGGCTTCCCGTGTAGGAACTGTGCCCCCAGGTACCCAATCCTCTTCTTCCCAATCGACCTCGCGCTGTTCCAGCTTGACAGATTCCATCACGCAAACGAGCTCGGCATCGGACTCAATGTCATTGGAGCATTCGAGATTTCCGAGATCGCGTAGCTGATCGTCCCCCAGAGAGAGTGACGAATCACTGCCCATCGCGCTGCTGAGGTCGCTTTCGGATTCAACACTGGATTCTGAAACGCTTGCTTCCAAAGGATTGGATGTGTCCGGAGGCGATGCGCTTTCGAGGTCAGGGTTGGTAACTTGTAGCGCGGATGCGTAAGATACCATGGAGCTGTCACCGGGCCCGATCAGCTGGGAGACTGTCGATGGTACAGTCCGGAAGGACTCCACCGTTTCGGGAGGCGGACGAACGCGAGACGGCCTTCCGAGTATAGGATCCCGTTCGGTGTCCGAAGTGTAGGGCCCATATGGGTTCAGGGTGGTATCCTTGACCGTACGAGCATAGGCACCACTCGGCGAGAGTAATCCACGAGTAGCGGGCGGATCAATGGACAGGAAGTTAATGATACGCACGGGAAGCGTTACAAATACTTCCGGTGCGAGAGAGCCAGCACTCAGGGTGACACGAATTGAGTATTCGATCTCGAGAAGCCGTCCACGAGTGATTGATAAGGCATCCGGCTGTGAAATAAAGGTCCAGTTCCATTCTCCACAGAATAGTAGGCTGGGGTACTCACGGGTAGAAGAATGTAATGAGAGAATTCTGACTGTTGACCGGGTTTCACTCCCGTCCACCACCCTTTCGCACTCGCGCGTCCGCGGGAACTCTTGTTGCCCATTTCCAGTATGCTTTCCGATATCATTTTGTGAGTCGTGGCCGTTTGACAGGCGTCAGGATCCATTGGGCCGCCATGGCCGGCATTCAACGCGGGCCTGGGCTTGAAGATTGTGACAGTACGGACAAGAGTCAAAGTCACCGTCTTCACCGTCTTTTTGCTCCCGTTGTGAACAAGAATACGGACATTACAACGCTGGCCGGCGACCCAATGGAGGCGATGAACGTTGGCAGTCAGCTTAACCTTATCATTATTCCCGAGTATCGAAAGAGATTTCGCAGTTGAGGCTTGCAGAGGTCGAGGCGCCGGGGCTAAAATCACCGCCGACGGCAACAATGGCCACACTTCGCAATCACGATAAAAGTGTGCAATTGACTGTTTGCCGCTTTCAGCGTCCTTGACCTTGATTGATCTACAACAAATGTCAGCCCATCCAAAGACATGTAAGGAGATTTCGATACTTACATCATAGCAACGTATCTCACGAATATGCCGGACGGAAGAGTAAGCACACCCTTTGGTTGACCAAATGTGCCATCTGTCGGTAGCTCCATCGCAAATGGGAGCACATGGATGCCTTCCACAGCTTGTGCATATCCCTCGGGGTCAGTAGGAGAATTATACAGGCCCTGGTACGCATCTGTCACCGCAGATATAGGTGCTGAACATTGATAGAACGTATGGTGGTCGTCCTCGTTGGGGATCGTCTCGAAACCAACAATTCTGATCTTGCCTCCGGACAGAAGGATCGGTGCCTCCTTTCTGGTCCGTTTATGAACGCGGATTTTGAGATTTCCGCGAAAGTATCCTCCCTGCACGACACTGCAACTGTCGGGGATGAGGTCGACTTCCACGCGGGCACGATGCTTGGCTTGTTCCAGTGATACCATTTGTTCGGCCTGGCGTTTCTTGCCTCGGGGAACATGACCTGAAGGAGGCATCACGGCGACCTTGTTTTTCAGTCGAGACTGTGAGTTGCCAAGAAGGGCCTTCAACTGAGCACCACCACGTGCTGACGTATCTCCAAGATTTGGCATTGTATCGTATGAAGGGAGCGGGGCGCCTGCAGAAGGGGTGTTTCGACCTGGACGAGATCGAGTGAAAGTGGCGCCTGCGTGCAAGACACCATGGTTAGCGGCTATGTAAGCTCTCCTCTCCGCAACTTCCTCGAGATTCGAAGGTGCGACTGGGGGATGTGAAACTTCCCCGAGCTTCAGGTTCTCGAGACCTCTCAGCGATCTCAATCCAATGGCTTCAGCGTCAGTGATGCCTCCTAAGTTGCGCGAGTGTTCGGATGTTCTTCGAGAAGGAGGGCAGGATATGACGGGCTTCGGCGTGGTCCCTCCGGACGCAGGAGCTTCGTTGGAGATACTGCCACCAGCAGGTACATTGCAGTGAGAGACGTTGTGTGTAGACTGGGAAGGAGGCATGGTTATGCGCAGACCAGCGGAGGCTCTCGACATTGAGAGGACGATGACAGTATGTGTGATACCTGTCGAGGCAGTAGAGGCGACACCGCATCCGACAACTAGATAGTAAACCGCAACGAGGCTGACACGCCGGCGGGCACGGATTCAATCTACACTGTCTAGTATTCCAG
>JSYW01002267.1:0-27399 GCA_000787475.1 Lentinus polychrous
AGTCGCGGTCACCCCTGCATAGGTGCCCAATGTTTGTCGTGATAGTGGGTACACGGTGTGCCGGGAAATCCACAGTCACGGATTTCTTGGTACATGTCAAGAAATTCACCTTAGTGGGGTTGGAAGAAGTGAGTCTCTGTACGACTTCTTGCATTCTGGCCGTTCTCATCATGTCTCGTAACCATATAAGCATCATATTAATCATGCGTACGCAGATGGCACGTCCAGGAAGGCTACAATTGAAGAGGACCTGTTTCCTGACAATGCCCCGACTACGCCTCCGCGACAATTTCGGCCAACGTCGTTCCTAACAATGAACTCGCCAGTGTCTTCCATCTTCCCGACATTTCCCTCTATCCCTGAGAAGCCCGCGAAAGTGACATTCGCATCAACGGCGGAGTTGCTCGATCATGCTACCAAAAACTGGCGCACAGACATGGTCACTGAAGATCTGTGCGATGAGAAACTACTAGAGCCATTCACTATACGTCCGTTCGTACTGGTCTTGAATGTCGACGCCCCGATTCTTCAGAGGTATCGTAGAAGCAAGCAGTAGGTTTCTAATAGTTCCTCTTTCAATTGATACGAACTGACATGAGTATCAAAGAACGTACGAATTTGACTCTTTGGAGGAATTTGTGCGCATGAATGACCGATTTACGTATGGATTCCCGAGCAGCAAGAGGGACCACAGCGACTCTACACTTAGCTCAAGCAGTTCGCTATATGTACAAACTCATTACGTACATATTCACATCATCAACACATTCGACACCATCCCGGCTCTCCACGCTCATTTGGAGGAGTTGGACCTATCCAATCCAGAACACTTACGTCCTGGATGGGACACTTACTTCATGCAACTTGCTTCGTTGGCCGCCCAACGTTCGAACTGTATGAAACGCAGGGTTGGAGCCATCCTGGTCCGGAACAACCGTATACTTGCTACAGGGCATGTCATTCTCTCCGCATGAGTCCTGTTTTCATTGTATCATTTGGCATCTGACGGGTGTTTCAGGTATAATGGAACTCCCCGAGGACTAAAGAATTGTAATGAAGGGGGCTGCACCCGCTGCAATAGTGCATCGGAAACATCAGATGAATGTGTCTGCCTTCATGCTGAAGAGAATGCACTGTTGGAGGCTGGCAAAGAACGGATCGGGGATGGCGCAGTGCTGTATTGTAACACGTTAGTTAATCATTACGATCTACCTCCTATGAATCAGTCACTCAAAATGTTATAGGTGCCCCTGCTTGAAGTGCACGATCAAAATCATACAAACCGGAGTGAAGGAAGTCGTATATAATCTGAGTTATAAAGTGTACGCTCACAACAACCGCCGGGTCAAGGAGGGAGACACTGACATACACATAGTGATGACGCCTCCGCAGCCTTGTTCAGCGAGGCGAATGTGAAACTTCGAAGGCATGCTCCGCCTCCGCGGACGTTTCCACCAGTCTTGTGAAATGGTATCTCCATCTCGTTTGATGACAACATCTTTACTCTGGATTATAACATGCGGCTAGGATTGCTTGTACATTTTGATCGATATCCCATTTCTCTCGCAGAAACGGCCATGCCTCAATACTGCCTTGGGTACCGCAAAGAGCAAACCACACGGCATCCTCGTTGTTTTTCGCCAATGACGAGTATAAATGCCGAGCATAATGCTGTAACTCCTCATGCGCCTGTGAGTGGAGGAACCGCCTGAACATCATGATGACCTCCCAAACGGCGTTGTCTTCTATCTGTACATGCGTCGCCGCCGCATCCATCGTTTTCAGTATCGCCCTGTAGAGGCGATGTGTGTGAGTGTACGCCGATTCGGTGCCGACGGCACTTGGCCCTCGCTTCGCAAGTGCGCTTTGAGAGTCCGATGCGTCGAGCTTCTTGAGAATGGTCTTGAATCTAGGCCAAATGTCGTCCCATATCCTGCGATGCATGAAGTCTCCATAATTGGCTGCGAGCGTTTCAACCAACGCCGCTGCGGAGCTGACCACAAACCCTTCGGAATCGGACAACCGGTTGAGAATGAATGGCCATGCATGGTGGAGTGAGGGCAGGAAGTCTGACTCAGGCAAGACGGAGGCAGCGGAGCCTAACAGAGTGAGAATACGAGACCGGATTTGTGGGGAGTTATGTGTCAGGAAGTACATGGAGCGGATCACGATCTGTTTGGTCAAGTCCTGGGTAGGAGTAGACCGAGTTTCCTCCAACGGGTTTGTATCTGCATCGCGGTCGCGAGGACCGTGCGCAGCCTCGGTACTGATCGGTTCGTTGGGGAATGGTGTTTCGTCCTGCCTGGACTCGGTCGGCTCGTGACGCTTAGAGAACCATTCAGAGAAGGACTCGTGAACCTCGAAAGATTGACGAGGCGGCTTGGCTGTCTCTTTCTTTCTGACCGAGCTCGCTGACGAACCGTCAGAAGCGATAACCTCAACGACCTCGGCAAGGACCGTGATCAAGCCATCCACAATAATCTCGTACCCGTGATATTCGTCCAGACGATCAAAGCACTCTTCCACTACGTCTCCGGCTTTTTGTACCACGTCAGGGCCAACTAGACGGATCAACATGGCTAACACTCTGGTGGCGTCAACGTCGAGCCAGCGGCGAGTGAGCCGTCGGGACACAGCGTCAAGAGCATAGTCAAAGTTGGATAGTAACATGCTCGCAGGTGTCGCATAGGACGTTGCATTGGATATATATTGTAGCGTTGCCAACGCTGTCGTAGACAAGTACACCGTTGGCGAGATGAGAGAGTGCAAGACAGGGTAAAGCGTATGAATGAACGTTGACGTGAACCTTGCTTGCAGTATCCCGGAGGTGACAGAGAGGAGTTGAAGTAACAAAGCCTTGCGCAGCAGCGGATGACATTGTGACCCGGACTTCTGTACTGAGGGTAGCGTTGGCTTGTGGTTCAACGTTTCACGCACGGCAATCAGTCCAGTGACATGTTCCACAATCGCTACATCGAGGGTGTCGTCGCGCGCATTCGTGGGCTCCTGCGGAGGTGCATAGTTGTCGCTTTCGAAGTCCCATGATTCCGCTATTGACCTAGCGAGGCCACGGGCGAACTTGTCGATCTGCCTTGATCGTCTGTCAATGGACGACGCTGCGGCTTCAGTGGCGTCAAGGGCGATATCACTGATCCCTTCCAAAAGGCGACAAGCGCACCACAAAGCCCCTGCCGCTTTGTTCCCCTCGTTACTCAGACCGATGCCGATGAACCAATCTACAGAGAACAATGCTTCCTTCCCAGCAGCATGGCCCAAGGCGCGGAACATCCTTTCCAACGATTTCTGAGTGGGGATCGTGGAGACGTGCTGTAGCATGATTTCGGGGAAGACTACGACGTCCGGTGCACCTTGGCCACTTTCCAGCAACAGCTGGGCAGTGGGCATCGGGGTCACAGATAAGGGCGGAGGATTCATGTCAAGAACAGAGAGAAGCCCCCATCCCCATTTGTGGACGCCACCGCTAGGGCCAAGGAGTTTCCCTACGCCCATCGAAACAACATTTCTGCTATGAGATTGTGTCATAGCCGGGTGGGTCGCAAGGCTGCACGCGGCCTCAATTGTCTTAGCTGCATGTTCCACTTTGGCATCTGCATGCAAGGGAATGAGGCGAGGAAGAGAAGAGAGGGCATCTTGCGAAATGTGAAGTAGTACCGGTACCAAAGTGGAACTGGATTGCGATGTGGGTGTTACTAGCGAGAGCAATTCCTGCTTCGATTGTCGAGACACGACCTCAAAGTCAGAGGACATCAATGATAAGAGCATCGCCATGAGAAGACTCTGGGATTGAGGTAATGTGAGAATGGTTTCGCGCAGGACCGTAGCACAGAAAGTCGATAACCCGAGCAAGGAAGAGGCAGTTGGGTGGGTTGTGAGGGGACGCAAGGAATTCAATGCGATATGTAGCTGCGAGGCAGTTCCATAAAGCCAGGATGAAGTCCTACTGACGTCGTACTTGGATCTGGGACGTGTGGGGGATGGTCGAGCGTCGTTGGATGTTGATAGCTCCATAAGGTCTTCCAAATCGTTTAGTCCCTTTACAGCTCCTTCCTGGATGCAGATGGTGTCGCCAATTGCCCTGACTATAATTTCTTGCAACACATGCAGTGCTGAGGCCACAACGTCACCATTTGCCCAGCCCTTCGCGACTGTCTGACCTAAAGCGATTTTGCACATGCCGCTGGCGACTCCGGGCAATATGCTAGGTATGAAGCCGTCCGACAGGTACACCTTGATGATAGCGTGAAGCAGCTGCAGAGAGTGCGTTTGGAGAGACCGGTGATTCGCCTCTGCGGTGTGGAGCAACGAGTTCACTGTCTGTCCGATGATAGGTATGAATTTGTCCGTGCGCGCGTGTGTCTGGAACACAGAGAGAATGTCGCGCTCAGTATCCGTGGAAGTTCGGGGAACATGTGTAGGGACGGCATCTGGTGTCCTTTCGTGCAGTAATGCCCAGAGGCATCGTACCGCGGCGTCATTGGTTTCGTCACTTCGCTGCCGTTCTTTGCCTTTGGCACTGATCCCTCCAAGGATAGCACTGCATAGCATAAACAGCTGTTCCCAAGTCGCAGTATCCATGGTCCACCACCATGCCTCACACAGGATAGCCAGGGCAGTGAGGAGCCCTTCGAGGGTGCGGTCGGGAATAGAAGACACTGCATTTCTGCGTAGGATCGACGACAAGGGAAAGAATACATATGAGATCATAGGAGGTTTGAGTGGTTCTCCGCTTTCTTCGAGGATCCGAGTGATGTTGGCGAGGAGTGAATTGACCACAGGGATATTAGCCGGAGAAAGGGTTGCATTGGCGAGAAGTGGGACACAATGCTCTTTCAGCTGTGGAGCAACCACTCAGGAAAAGCCAAGAGCTATCGTGTTCCATTGCTTACCTGTCGAAACAGAGTCTGTGACGCGTCATTGGAGACCATCCCTGGGCGAGTACATCTACGTTGTGCTCGAACAACTGTGATGGTTTTTGTTCTGAAGATTAGCATTAGACGATACAGAATACGCCGTATAGGAGTGATTGGATAAGTACACTACCTACTGTTAGCGTTTCACCGTTGTGATGCCTTAAATAAAGCCTAAGGGTGAGAGATTGGTCGGAATTCAAGCATGATAGTAATGGTCGAAGTGAAAGACGTCTCTAATGATAGAGCTCGCAGGCTACATCCACTTTCGGCAGGAGGGGACCAAGGAGGTTCCCGAGGATCTTTTGCAGATCTCTTTGAGATCTCTGGCACGATTTCTTCGTCAAGCTCGTCCGAGTCGAGTGGTCTTAGGCGTACTTTCGTAATTTCATAAGCAACCCAAGTTTTTTCTCTCATCTATGTCGATCTGCAATACATAATGGACCGACGTATCTCTTCTCAAGATTCTGTTGCATAGGATCCATCTCTCCCAAGCACCATGACCGTCCACAAGCCTCCCAGTCGCATCCTACTAGTCGACTCTTACGACTCCTTTACGCACAAGTAAGCCACCTCATGGCTGCCATGTCACAGCTCTGCTGATGCCTGACAAGTCTAGCATCCCTCTGTCGAAGAGCGATCCCTGGGTGCGAGATACACATCATCCGCAACGACCAATTTGCTGCGGACCAAGTAGATGTAGTCGTACATTTCTTCGACGCCATCGTCGTCGGCCCTGGTCCTGGTAGCCCCACTATTCCTGAGGATGTTGGGATCTTACCACATCTTTGGAGATTGTCCGACGAAAATCTCCTGCCCATCTTTGGAGTTTGCCTTGGGCTGCAAAGCCTTGGCATCGAGTTCGGCGCAACCTTGCGCAGATTGAATGTCGTGAAGCACGGTCAGATCTCCCCCATTCTGCATGGAGGGCAAGACCTATTCGCGGATGTTGCCGGGATCGATGCCGTGCGATACCACTCCCTCCATGTCCTCCTGGAGGATGGCAGTGAACAACTGGAACCATTGGCGTGGAGCGACGATGGAAGCGAGAATGGGCGGGTTGTGATGGCACTAAAGCATAAGACGAAACCGTTCTGGGCAGTACAATACCACCCAGAATCGGTACGCACGATAGGTGGAGTAGAAGTGGTTAGGAATTTCTGGCGATTGGCAGACAACTGGTCTCGCGATTCTCATCGCGTGGTACAGCCATGGTCTACGGACGTGGAAAGTCTTGTCGGTGCACCTTGGCCCTCGTTGCGACATGCGCATCTGACAGATAGCCACGAGCTGTCCTCTCACGCGAAAGTCACGACGCGGTCCTGCCCCATGGGAGACATCACAGTTACCTCCATCTGCGAGCTGTTAGGTGTCACGGATGAAGACAGTGATTTCGTGCTCCTTGATTCGGCCGCGCAACCCGGCAGGTTCACCATTATCGGTTGTCTTGATTCCTCGAATACGAAGATCACCTATACGATTGGCGATAACCAGGTTCACCTTGTACAACACCGCAAACGCGCGTCCCAAGACTTGAACAATCTGGACATCTGGTCGTGGTTAGCATCTTTCATGAGGGCGCGGCAGGCTACTGGAGGAGAAGAGAGCTTGCCGTTCTGGGGCGGTCTCGTTGGGTATCTGAGCTATGAACTTGGTGTTCATACCTCTTTGGCACATTCTCCCATTGGCGTGAAGTTCCGTGGGCCAGATGACCATCCTGACGTTACCATGGTATACGTTGACCGGAGCATCGTGCTGGACTCCACTTCCGGAGTGCTATACTTGCAATCTTTGCGCGATGGGGACGAGGAATGGCTGTCAACCATGGTGCAGAGACTTCAGGACCTATCTTCGCCTTCTTGCGAACAATCCGAAAATGCAATACCAGATGGCGCGTACATCAAAGCGCACTCGGTATCACTCCCTGACAAGGAGTCATATATCTCGCGAATCAATCGTGCCAAAGAGTACCTATACTCCGGAGACTCCTACGAGCTGTGTCTAACAGCGCCCTCTCACATTTCCACCTACACAAACATACCTCCATCTCAGTCTTCGTCGTGGCATTTGTACAAGATCCTGCGCAACAGAAATCCCGCACCTCATGCCGCATACCTCAGACTTCACCCTTCGACTCTTGTTTCGTCCTCCCCAGAACGTTTTCTCTCGTATTCTCGTCCACCAGGCAGTATCTGTCAGTTGCGACCCATCAAAGGGACCGTTCGCAAGAAGCCGGGTATAACTCGCGCCGTTGCGGAAGAACTACTCGTCGGGAGTCCGAAGGAAGTGGCTGAGAATCTCATGATCGTTGACCTCATTCGACACGATTTACATGGTGTCGTGGGTGATAGTGTCGATGTGAAGGAGTTCTGCAGCGTGGAAGAATATGAGACTGTTTGGCAGCTTGTCAGTGTTATTGAAGGCCGTGCCGCAGAGCCTCACGATCATCGCGAGATTGGTTGGGATGTATTACGCCGCAGCTTACCACCAGGTATGCCTATCCTTCGGTTTGTACTCAGCCTATGCTGACGCGTCATCTTTGCTGCAGGGAGTATGACCGGTGCGCCCAAACAACGAAGTGTCGAGATTTTGGACACCTTGGAATCCGAACCACGTCGCGTTTACTCCGGCGTTCATGGCTATTGGTGCGTTGGCGGTGGGGGCGATTGGGCGGTCACGATTCGCACTTGTTTCAAGTACGATGCAGCGTCGCCTTCCCAGTTGACTCCAACCCGTACCATTCCCGTAACCGAACCCAAATTGAGGCTGGATCGCTGGACGCTGGGTGCCGGTGGTGCAATAACTGCACTGTCTGACCCTGAGGCAGAATGGGAGGAGATGATTACGAAAGTAGAGAGTGTCCTCCAGGCATTCAATTACTCAGCGACGAAATGATCGTTCAACCGCAATGCAGTGGGCCATTCAACATGGCCGTTGTCGAGCTGTGGACATATTACCATCACGTGATGTCTTGTACCTGGGCGTTGGGCAATACGAACGAACAACGGTTGTATCTTGGAATCCCTGTCGACAGTCCATTGACATCGCAGTCATACTTGTGCTAAATCGTGTCCGTGTATGCCGCAGCCGCAGATCGCTCCAGAACAGGGCGAACGGCCGACACGAACAGGCTGAATGCGAGAACGTGCGTGCTTTCATTTGGTCATCTCGACGCTTGACGCCCTTGTACAGGCACCGGACCACTTGCCCTTTCAGCCTCCTTAATAGATCCAATTTGCCCGATCAAGTTCAGGTCAGAGTGCTTTACTTCGCCTTCCTCAGTCTTCCTCACGTCTTGCATCCTCTCGCCGCCGTCCGCAATACACTCCACACCACCTCTAGATACTACCCTCCAGCACGCTGCCATAGGTACTGCACCTTCAGCCACCTCTCAACATGAGTGGACTCCCAATACGTAGAGACTCTTCAAGAGCGACTCCTTCAGGCGTGCCACGGTAAGTCACACGATATTTACGTTGGTCGCCAGTAACATTCGATACATATGTTCCCAGCTATAGTATATCTCCACCGACCATGGAGGCCCCCTTATCGCCTAGTTATCAACAGGTAAGAGTCTCCCGCCCACTTGCCTTCACTGACAGCTGAAAGGATGCCGTCCAGGCGGTACGGCCTGCTCGATCTCATTCAAGCTCCAGCTCCGGAGCATCCAATTTTTCGTCTGCACGTAGCACTCGCAGCCACGCAAGCTCGTTCGCAGATACGGCGCCTTCACCATTGTTAACACCACCAGAGAGCTTCACGTCCGGGCCCGGGCCCGCGTATCCCCCTTCACCTACGCACAGGATGAATGTGCATTCAGGCGATGTCACATACTTCTTCATCCCAACTGGCTTCAATACGATGGTCATGAAGCCATCTATTCCGTCTCAATCATCAGTGCACTACAACGTCGAGGTCACAATGAACTGCTTCATTCCTACTTGCTTCGTTACCACCGTCCGTCGTGGAGATTCGCCGGAAGGAGAGTTTGTGGGCGAGTTCGAGTGAGTGCATTTTCTTGATGCACACCTCTTCCTCCTTGCCTGAACTGGTTGCACGTAGAATGGGAATATGCTCGGTGGAAGGCCGAGTACTATTTCACAATAAAGAATATCCACTGGGCCAGATCTTCACAAACAAAGAGTCTCGTCGGATGGGTTTGAGTGGATCATCGAAGGTGAGTGGTATGGCATGGGTAACTACACGGGGCTCCAATCTGATGGACAACCTTCTGTCCAGGAACGCTGGCGGTGGCACAGAGAACCGAATCATCTTGTCTGGACGAAGGAAAGTGTAGGACATGTTGTACGCACGATCAAGTCAATTCTTCTCTGTACTTTTGTTGACGTTTCTGCGTAGTGTACCGCGGACGGGGGCAATCAACGGAAGCCGTTGGCGACGATATACCCTCGTGTGATTGGAGAAAGAGTCCCGACAAGGCTGGAGATCACGGATGCTGGTCATGAGTTGATAGATGACATTGTTATTTCTGCTCTGATTGTAGAGCGGAAGAGGCTGTCGCCCTCGACCGGCGACAAGAACGAGACCCTATTCAACTGACTCTGCGTGAGATTTTCGCATATGCGAGTTGTTATGAGGTTCCTTTGCCAATCCCCTGCTCGGTAGTGTACCCCTCCCCGCATGTATATGCTTGATGCTGAATTGAGCCTCTTGTATAGAACCGTGGCTGTGCCTAAACACTGGACAAGCTCGACGAACGTGCGTAGACCCTGCGAGCGCCGTTTACATTGATCATTGCATGCGAAGACGAAAGCACTACGAGGGCACTACCCATCAAACTCTAAGGCCCTATATAACGATGCTCTCCATCCAATTGACGCGTTTTGCATGCTCCCTGGGGATTGTGTGTGGATCTTTCCAGTTTCCGTTACCCGACGCTGAACGTTCTGAACCATGAGCATGCTGCCGCGGTCCTCTGACCCAATCAACAATGAATTCCTCGAGCGTTTTCCTTCTCCCCCTCCCCGGCAAGCTGACTCTTCCTGGTATTCCCATTAGATGCGCTAACAATTCGGATAGATATGAAGTCTTCTCAGATTCCCCGCTATTAGGAGAACCCGCAGCCCCAAGACAGCCTCAGACTATACCACAGAGTATAGACACGGCGATGATGACACATCCCTATGCCGTCCGTCGCTCGCCGAGCATGGACTCGTCCCCACATAAGGCCCCGTTGCATGTCTTAACCTGGCGCAACCAACCCGAGGAGTCAGATCCTCAGCCGCAGTATACTCTGCAGCGAGCCCCTACGAGGCACCTACAAGTTATCGACCACGAACTACCTACTCTGCACGAGACCGTAGAGGACTCGCATTCGGACTTCTCGAGCCCTGTATCCGTCGTCTCCCGACATTCCGTTGCTAGTACCATCAACCATGGAATAGCGCAAACAGTCGACAGTCACAGGCGGAGTTCGAGTCAAGAGATTAGAACATACTCGTTCCGCTCGACGGGTTTCAATACCATGTCGCTTATGCAGCCCTCCGACCAAGCAGGCATTCCCGATATGCGATTATACGATATCGAAATTTCCCTGAATTGTTTCATGCCCACCTCGAATATAACCACTGTCAGACAACACGGTCATTTTGTGGCCAAATTCGAGTGAGTATCTTGCATTCTTTTACCGTCTGGCAAACTCAAACTCGGGTTTGTGATAGGATGGGTATATCTTCTGAGAAGAGCAGAATACGATTTGGCGATTCGACTGGGGACGTCCCTTTGGAGAAAATGTTTTCAAGCTACCGACCCGCGGTCCGCAGTCAACTACCAGTCAGTTCTTGTCATCGACTGGCCCTTCCGTGGTCACGTTGGACTGATCAATTCATTCAGGATCGTTGGTGCTGGAAGCGAGATGTGATTGAGCTGAGTTGGGAAACAGAAACATTCCAGCAAGGTCGCACAATCTGTGTACGTTGTCACAAGATGCTTTCCTTCGAAGGAGCTATAGAACTCACATACGTACCAGAAATGTTACAGAACTGCGGACGCTTTGCGACGTCCTATAGCCAGGTTCATCCCCGGCGGACCAAGAGGTCACGGTACAGTTGCAGCGTTGGAAATAACCGAATCAGCGCAGGAATTGTTCGATGATGTCGTGGTCAGTGCACTCCTTGTGGAGCGCAAACGATTGAGCCCGCACACGGGTACCAAGAACGACATTTTGTTTAACTGATACCGGTATCCGTCGTCGACAACTACAGTGAAGACTGCAGACTTGTGCCGCCTTTCAGGCCGTAAACGAGGTGCAGGACTCGAACTTAGGTGGTAAAGCTTTGAAGCATCTTGTGCAGGAAACGGGGAACCAACATTCAGCGATGATCCATTCATGATGAGCAATACATTGGGATGTAATCCATTTTTGTACACGAAAGAGGATATAAATACATGTATCAGTGCTTTCCATATACCCCTTGTCATCCGGAGTCCAGGAGAAATACATTTGTATGATTACGAACATTCGTTCAGGCCATCAGAGCGATGTGTCTAAGTTCACTGTGTGAAGACCATTTCCTTCAGCTTCGGTGCTTGCGCATCATCAAACAAGGATTAGTACGTACTTCTGGACTTGTTGTCCAACCTTCATGGGCTCATAGACATCCTCATCTTCGACAACACCGAGATTGATCTTGTCGGCGCGCAAACTACGAGCACGATCCCTCAATAACGGGATGGGTGCTAGGTCATAATCGGAAGACAAATGCCAGAAGAAGGTAGAAGAGATTCGAATAAGGGGTCTATCCGGATTCTCTCTCTTCCTCCGTTCCACGGCTTCCAAAGTTGCGTCGTTCACGACGACCTCATGGTATCCGGCTTTGATCAATCCTCCGCTCAAGTGTTCCAGTTGCTTCCCTGCCTGTACCAGCAAGTACCGTCCGGTGGGAGGGAAGCGGACGGGGATCCGTTTTCCTGTGTTGCGAGCCCAGATATTCAAGCCTGGATAGCGGGAGCGGCCGTGGATTGTCAAGAAGTTCAGATCGGTATGGAACCCTGCCAAGATAGTGTCTTTCTTCGAGTACTTGACTAGGTCCGACGCCGTAGGTGCCAGGAGGTGGGGCCTTCGGGTGGCAATGAGAGAGCTGTCAGGAAGCGCTGCGTATGTTATGTACGACGTACCCATATCTGCCTGCATCTGTGAAAGTTGAACGATCCAGGCCAAGGCCAATGGCAGCCATTTCAGCAAGATTTTCGACACTGGATGAGAAGTTAGCACTTCGCACAAGCGCCAGAAAACAGATCAAGGCCGTACGCTTGTTTCATAGATCTTCCCCATTTCTCCATGATGGGTGTCCACCTACTCTTGATACTCTCCGCTTGAGGGACGACATTTGGGGCGTTCAGAGCAGGGAACTGTGTTTGGTACGGCGGTTTCTCGCACATTTTCCAGAAGAACCGACATTTGGGATCCGGCTGGTGAGCGGAGATATCCAGCGGACGTTCCGAAGGTTCAAGCCTCTCGATGACTTTCAGGCAAGGTTCGTCCACGGCACACTTGGGTTTCTCGGTGTTTTCAAGAGTCACCCCGACCTAACAGAATAACGAGTTGAAGAAGCTCTCGCGGCTAGTCAGATGGGATGTACCGTACCTGATATCCAAGCTCCGGGCGTTCGTCCTGCTTGAGGACCTCCTCTGGCTGTGCGAAGTAGTCTTCAAGGAGGTCAAGGAACACAGAGTTATCCTCCTCCGAGACACGGGAGTCATGTACGAGCAATGCGCCGTAGGTTATCAACGCATCCGCTGCCTACAGATGATAGTCTTGTTCAGATACCATCTCGGATAAGCAACCAAACATACTACATAAACTGACCTTCTTGCATTCTTGACGGACTGCCTCGGAATCCGACGGCTCTCGGAGAAAGAGGTCAAGGTCGATAACGGGAAGGGTGGCGGTAGACATGTTGCAATCTGCCTAATAGACACAGGAACGTTGAAGGTCACTGCCAAATGGCTTGAAATGCTGTCTCCAGGATAGGCTGTAGTTGAAGGATTCGGATAAGTACCGCGGCAGAGCACTTTACCGGGAGTAGAGTATAGTGATCGCTTCGAGATCGTGAACCGATCGGATCGAGCCCTCTTTGGGCGCTCCACGCGTTTACCTGTACCCGGATCGCGTGCAGTGCCGCAAACAAGCTCAGTCAGACACTTCCACCAAGACATAGACTTCCCCAGACTAGAATCTCTTATACAAGATGCTCAAGGTATTATTTGACTAGTATGTTCCATCTGGCGTCCTGTGCCAACGATATCTAGATATGGAGTATGAAGAAGGACGAGGATGCGGCCAAGAAGAGGCCACCAAAGATCAGTGCTGCTCAACTTCGCGTTCAAAAAGGTACTTGGCTCTTCATCAACTACCTAGGCATATAACGAACTCGTGGTCCTATCCTTCAGATGTAACGGAGCTGGAGCTACCGTCGACAATGAAAATGGTCGATCAGTCTCCTGACCTACTCAACTTTACTCTCATCATTACCCCCGATGAAGGTATATTTCAATAACATGGGTAGGGAGATGAAATAGGACCTGACACATTGCTCCAGGCATGTACAAGGGTGGTTCCTTCTCGTTCTCTTTCGCGATCAACAACAACTACCCACATGAACCTCCGAAAGTGAAGTGTATACCCAAGGTATGCCCCCCTTTCTGTCACATTTCCAATCGTACCAATAATGTATGTTATATCAGATATATCACCCGAATGTCGACCTAGAAGGCAATGTTTGTTTGAACATCCTGAGGGAGGATTGGAAGCCTGTCCTAAACCTGAACTCCGTCATGGTTGGTTTGCAATATCTGTTCTTGGAGCCCAACGCAGACGATCCACTGAACAAAGGCATGTTCGCTGTAACCGCATGTTATACACGCACCCTGTCTAATTATGATCCCCGTTTCCCCAATACAGAGGCCGCCGAAGAACTACGCAAGAATCGGGAACAATTCGAGTACAACGTCAAGATATCCATGCGTGGAGGTAACATCAAGGGAGTGCAGTACGATCGAGTGGCATCTGTTGCTTGACATCGACCCTGGGCCCCTTTCATTGCCATTACCCGCAATTGCGTCTACCCGGGGGTCGACGCATCGAAGAACTTCTAATCATACTTGTATCCGTTCCCTTCTGTACTACATATGTACTCTCACGCAGTTCTGTATTATCCGCATGCGCACAATTCGAGATACCATCTCAACGCATTCTTTCGTTCCACCAAGCCACGCTATTGCAAATCCAGAGGTATGCGCTTAGCGCCCATGTAACTTCTCTACTTCACACTTTCATCTGCTCTCAACCCTTGATACCCTTCACTGCAGATTGCGGGGCCTCAGTTCCACCTGACGACATTTATTGACGACTACACATTCTCACCATGGCTGCTGAAAAGCTCACCAAGAAGCAAAAGAAAGCACTCGCCTTTCGCGAGCGAAAAGGAAAAGGAAAGGCCAAAACTACCGAGCTGGACGAAGACAATGCCGTACCTGTCGTTGAGGACCCGGATGTTCCTGAGGGTGATGAAGTGGCAGATAAGGAGACAGGTCAAACAGGAAACAAGAAGAGCGCAGAGGTGGTGGAAGGGAGTGCGCCTGGAACTGGGAAGAAACGTAAGAGGGAGAAGGGGGAGGGGGAGGAAAAATGGGATACAAATGAGAATACTGAGAAGCCAGAGCAGGGCAAGAAGGTCAAGAAGGGGAAGAAGGACGTTGATGGGCATGGCGCTGCTGCAACCGAGGGACCAGAGAGTGCAGAAAGCGCAGAGCCACCAAAGAAGAAGGCAAAGAAAGACGGGAAGGAGTCGAAGCGGAGGTATATTTTGTTTGTAGGTGAGTCTCGTCGATTCCATGCTACTTTGCACACTCCGTGACCTATTCTCTAGGAAACTTGAAGTATACTACTACCCGTGAAGCAGTCCAGCAACATTTCTCCTCATGCGGTACGTCTAATTCAAAAGCCTAGTGTCTCCCCCCTACTGAGACATCACAGACCCCCCTCCAACTGTTCGCCTCATGACACCGAAGCCCTCCGCAACACCCAAACCCACTGCGAAGTCGAAAGGCTTCGCGTTCCTTGAATTTGAGACAAAAGCTGGTTTACAGCAAGCCCTGAAACTACATCACTCTGATTTGGAGGGGAGGAAGATCAATGTAGAGCTAACAGCTGGTGGAGGCGGCAAGAGCGAAAGCCGCATAGCGAAGCTAAAAGAGCGGAACAAGGAGTTGCATGAACAAAGGGTAAGTAGGTTGTAGTTCGCCAAACATTGTGAATTAGGCTGACGCAAGTTTCTCTCACCAGAAGAAGCGTCTTGCGAAGCAGAAAGGCCCCAAGGCAGAATCCGAAGCTGCCGACATTGATCGCCCACAACGATACTCGGCCACATCTGGCGTTGAGCAAGTTCCTACGACGAAACGGACGTGGTCTGTACCTGAATCAGCAGATGACAAGCCAAAGAAGAAACGAGGGTCGAAGAGCAAGAAGCCTCCACGCCCCATGGGCACTGGTGTGAATGCTATACCAGTTGGTTGAAGTAGAAGATGTCTCTGTAAATCGGGGTATTATGCTACTAGCCGCACACTAATCCATAGTCATACTGTATGTCACTGAGTGTCCATGAGGGATGTCTACACATAGCAAGGCCCGGCCTTCGCTATGAGACAAGGATGAATATGAGGAACTACGAGGGATAGGCTCAGTATTGCGCAGATACGAAGAGGGTGGGTAACTTACGAAAACTATCAATACTCCGAACACCTTGAGCATAAGCCACCGGTTGCTTGAAATGCTAGCATAATACTTCAACAGCTCTCTCTGAGCTCCGCTGACATTAGATGCAATATCGACTGTGTCAGCATCTATCCGCTGAACGGTCTCTCGCTGTTCTGCAACCATTTGGGCGAGTTGCGTGAATATCTGACCCAGCTCGGCAATTGTCGATTCGATGGATTCGATGGCTGTCGTTCGGGATTGGATATAGTCATTCTACCAAGAATAGGTTAGGAGGGGAGAGCACGACAAAAATAGAGCATGTTCACCTGTTGTTCTACCAATTGCATTTGCATGAATGCGTCGCCTCCGGAAGCTGTACCTTCCTCTGCCGACCCTAGATCCATGGCAAGGATATCACCGTTGGCGGGAGTGGTCGCTCTCCGTTTTCCATGCGGATCCGGTCTGAAACTTGAGCCATCTCCCATTGGGTCTGTCCGTTGGGTGTTACCAAACAGCAGTGAATCTATTCCCATTGATTTAGATTTCAGCGGTTCAATGGGATGTGCCACGACATACTCGATGGTGCCTGACTTGCTGCGGAAGAAGTTGTGTGCATGAATTGTTCTGTCCTGTCTTTGGACTCCTTCATGTTCTATGGAGCAGATATATTTGAGAGGGAGGTGACATAGAGGCTAGTTGGGGTGAGAAACCTACTTGTGTGCGGATTTCAAGAACGTCCTTGAACGCCATACTTGTTTCCGCTAGTTTACTCTGCAGCAACATAACCACATTATGGTTATGCTCTTCTAGCTGTTTGCTCTCTGGGGACTTGACACCCTGCGCATTGCGCTGCTTCACATATGTTTGCAGAGCGGCGATCTGCTTGTTAAGATTGGCGATATCTTGCTTTATGATATATGTGAGCTCCTATAGTGGGGTCCTTGCATATGAGACGGGCTTCAACGAGAACGGATGGGGGGCATACGCTGATTTCCACAGGACGGTCATCGAAGAGCGTTTTCCTCTTCGCCACTGAAACATTTCAGGACTTCCGCATAGTCAGTGCGGTAGGTACACTCACGTTGCGCCAGCTTCCCCAACTTGATATTCGTGCTGTTTATGTCCTTCCCAATTGCAGATGCCATCCTAGTAAACTCCGACTTCGACCCCTCTGCCCTCCCATTCGATTGTAGTAGCCGCTGCTTTACATCTCCGCCACGCGAGGGTAAAGAAGACCGGCTGCGTATGGACTCTACGCATGCCCGGAATTCGTTTGTTCGATCCTGTACCGGCATAATACGATGTTTCGTCTAGCAGTGGGTTCTTGAGAGAAGCAAAGAGTGAATGTACCAGCGAGAGAACGAAAGCCGCATATAGGGACAATGAACACTTGGTGAGAGTTACCGACGTGGTCTTGGTTGGCGGAGACATATTCAGCGCGTATGGGGTCGCCGACTTTGGCAATACCCACGTGGCTCTGAACAGGTACGAATGAGAGATCCGCCGTGCGATCCGGCGTCTATGGTGATGTTATGCAGGTTCAACGCCTCGCCCAGTGCACGCGTCCTGCCCAGTACCCATAGATTTGCTGCATAGATACGATATAGCCTTACATCTTTTCCTCTTAATCTCACTTGCCCCTGACCGAGCAGGCCCTGAAGTAACCTAAGGAATCACTCAGACACGTCTTGGTGTCGTCGTATGCGAGTCCTGCGATCTTCAACATCACTGTTGCGGAGCAGACCATCCTCGATACATCCCAGCCAAACCTTCACCACCCGACATATCTTTCATTCATCATCAACCATCCCTCAACTTCTTCGCTTAACCCGTCCTCACTCTCGCATCGCTCTTCCGAATCGCTTCAAAATGCCCCCGCATGTGGAAGAGGAAAAGAAGTCCAAAGTTCTCGTCTTTGGAGCCGGGAACTTTGGAAGTTGTCTCGCTGACCATCTCTCAGATTCTTCGCATGATGTCTTTGTCTGGTCTCGTTCAGAAAACATTGTTCAAAGCTTGAACCAGTACCACAAAAATCCTGAATTCTTTCAGGACCATGTCTTTCCTGAAGGGCTCAGGGCAGTAGGGCCCGAGTTTCCCTCAGCAGAACTGATCAGCCAAATGGATGTTCTTCTCTTTGCCATTCCTACGGAGGGTGTTCGGTAAGTTCCCTCTCCCTCCGTTCATTGTAGTCAGAGACTATAGTTTTGGGTGATCCCCTTTGCAGAGAGCTTCTGAAGCAATTGAAGCCGAGATTAGATGAAGCCCGCCTCCCACTGCTCATCTTTGTGAACAAGGGAATTGAGATCGGTACCAAAGCACTCACGCTCGATATTATTGCGGATGTGTGCGGGCCTAAGGTTGCCAAAGAAGCCGCGTTCATAGTAAGCACACGTTGTCGATGATATCACATCTGCTTGGTCAACGCAGTCAACGCAGTCCGGTCCATCCTTCGCGAAAGAGAGTAAGAAGACTGACAATTTTGTGATTCAGTTACATTGCTCATGATCTTCTTTCTATTTTAGTTATCAAGCGGCAGCCAACATCGGTGTCCGTAGCTTCGTTGTCGGACGAAGCGGCGCAGAAGGCGTCGGTGTTGTTCCACCAGCCTTGGTTCCGCTGGTATATGCCCTTGTCTCTTATTCAGAGTCCAACCAACTGATGTCCCGACTCCCTAGTTACACTGGCGACGACCCGATTGGCGTGGAGCTGGCGGGTGCACTGAAGAATGTATACGCTATTGCCGCCGGTATGTCGGATGGCCTTGGTTTCGAAAACAACACCCGCGCTAGTACGTGAAAACATGGTCGTCATGTTCGCCGTCAGCGTACACATAGTTGACATTGCCATCATAGTGCTCATCACCCGAGGACTGGCCGAGATGACGCGGATAGGAACGGCATATGGATCGTCACCCTTGACGTTCCTGTCTCTGGCGGGCGTCGGCGACTTGTTCCTTACCTGCAGCTCACCGACGAGTCGTAACTATACAGTTGGATTCCGCCTTGGGAAGGGCGAGAAGCTGGACCACATTATTGAAACTCTCGGTAGTGTTGCGGAAGGTGTTACGACCACAAAGGGGCTGAAAGAGCTCATCGATGATCTGGGGGTATCAGCGCCAATTGCGTGTGGCGTGAGTGGGCTCAGTAATCCCTTGTGACTAGTTTGCTAACGGAGCTGCTTTGCGTTGCAGGTGTACGAGGTTTTGTATGAAGGTAATTGTCAGGACTAATCAGTAACTCGGGAGTATGGCGCTGATTGTTCCTTGCTGCAGGTAAAGACGTTGCTGAGCGGTCCAGGCATCTCATGTCGCTCCCTCCCATCCGAGAGCTGGATCTGCCGTCGGAAACAGGCAAGCCTGCGCAGAGGCTAATGGCGAAGTTGGGATTGGATGTGCGCGCAGCTGAGGCGAGCTGAGTATTTTACCCTTCTCCCTCTTGGATACACATGTGAAAACATATAATCAAAGCTGCGTTATGTTATGTTTTCCCGGATGCAGTTCCGGTGGGGACGCCTCCGTTGAACACGATCTTGTGACGGCCTCGACCGACGAGACCTGCCATATCGGGACTGATTATCGTGGGTGCATCGGCCGATCGGTGGGGATGGGCTGACGTAAGCCGAATTTTGACTTTCTCACGGAGATTTTTGGACGGCGGCTGGAGACGCGGACAAGGCGAGTGCCTGCGCCTGCGAGAGTGCGTAAAGACTCGGTCAGCGAGCACTCGTGCGCCTGCATTGTCACCGCCGCCCGTGCTGCCCTCTTTTCCCTCCATCTCCCATCTCCCCATCGTCCCCCTCTGCTCATCATCATGGTCTCTGCTCTCTGGAAGGCGTGTGCGGAGGGCAACCTCGAGACAGTCGCTGCTCTTCTCACCGAGGAGTCTGTCGACATCGAGATCAAAGGTCGGTTTTTCTCCGCACGCGTGCAAATAGGTATTCGTCCTCTCCGTTCATTAATTGACACGTCTACCTTCCAGATCACACCGGTGTAACGCCTCTCATATGTGCCGTACAAAGTGGCCACCTGGAGATCGTCAGACTGCTGCTGGACAAGGGTCCGTCCTCCACACACCAGTCCTGCTCTCTTCTACCTACTCATCGCTCAACTCATCATCATGTCTGCAGGTGCCGATCCCGCCAATGTATCCAGCCAGGGACCCCCCGAGTCATACACGAATGATCAGGGTATCCTTGACCTCCTCGCTGCAGCAAAAAACAAAACGGCGTCCAACGGACAGGCCTTCGAGTCGGGGTACCCCAATGATGGCCAAGTCGATCCTTCAAAGGTCTTCTACCCTCCTCCTCCTGGCGCTTATTATTATCCAGGCATGCCAGCTCCTCCTATTTTACCCGAGGGTGCTGTCCCGTACTATCCTCCCCCTCCCCCTCCAGTGGACCACAACGGCAATGGTGTCTCCAACCTCCCTCCGCCAGACATCGCTCGCATGATTCCCTGCAGGTACTATCCAGCGTGCCGCTATGGCTCTTCCTGCATGTTTGCCCATCCTCAAGGGCCTTACCTCCAAGGTCCGCTGCCGCCACCCGCGCAATACTCCGCTCCTTACGAACAAATGGCACCCGCTCCTTACCCAACCTATTACCCCGTGCCGCCGCCATCGTTCCCTCCTCCTAACGGCAACGCCATGAACCCGACTTCACCTATTATGGCTCAGAATCCTCCCCCGATTTCTCATACTCGTTCAGGTTCTGAAGTGGTCTCACCTGTTCAAGCCCCGTACAATCCCAACGCTGTTCCCCCACCGGTCCCATACGGGGTTTCCCCCGTATCCCCTACCTACTCGCAACCGGGACCAATTCCTGTCCCGGTCCCTATGCCTCCGCCACACTTCCCTGGTCCCCAGTCGCCTCAGCAGGCAACATACCCTCCTACTTCCCCGACTGTCTCTGGTGCTATGCCACCACCGTATGGGATGCAAAGGAATCCTGTGGGACCCCCATACCCTGTGAACCCATACGCCGGCGCGCCCGCGGAGGGTATTCCTCCTCCAAAGGTGCCGATGTCTCAACAAGCAGATGGCAACTACCCTCATGGGCCTGTCCATCGTGATGGCTTCAATCATCATCGACGTGGCGGTCAGCGCAAGCCCTCGTTTGGTTCGCGGTCACACAAGCCGCCTTGCATGTTTTTCCCCTCTGGGAGGTGCAGGAATGGGTATGTTCTCTTTCACTTCCAGAATTATTCAACGTTCTCAGACTTTGACAGCGATGATTGTCGTTTCCCTCATGTTCTCCCAGACGGCCCCGGCTCGCAATTTTCTGGGCGTGGTGGACATCGAACTCGGCCTTCGACGTACGTCAATGGTTACACCGGTATTGAAGACAAGTTGGCTTCAATGACTGTCAATGAGGTAAGGGTTCTGCTCATCACGTGCTTCTATGACTGTACACTGACTGTACCCAACAGCAACAAACCGGTGTGAACGGGAATGTCACAGACGGTTCCAGCCGTTCACAGTCAACTGATCCTGGCCAGAAAGGCCGTGGCTTCCAAGGACCCAAACAAGGTCAATTCCCCAATGGCAGTCGCTATGACAAGCGACCACTTGCGCCCAAACCGCAACGTGTGCCTAGTGCGGATGAATTTCCTGTGCTAACAGGCTCATCTACGCCTCCGCTACGCACGCCAACGATCAACGGACAATCTGGTCCCACTGCAGCCCAGGTTCTGCAGGCCCCTCCTCCTCGTAAAGAGAAGGATAGCCAACCCGGTACTCGCGGCGCAAGCCCCAGTGGCGAACGTTCGGAGCAAGCTGCCACTACTGTATGTTATTCTGTACTCGTCATGACACATTCATTCTTACCCATTGTTTCACAGGATAAAAAGCCTGAGGTCAATGGTACCACTAATGGCAATCCCACGATCTCGTCTCCTCAGCCGACTATCAAGTTACCCGTTTCCTTCGCTGCCGCTGCCACAGCTGCCGCTAGCCCTGCTGCTCCCGCTCCTGATGCCTCAAAGGAGGTCTCTGTCTCTGCCTAGACGACAACACTACACACTACCATCATATATTCTTTACACATATATTCTTCCTACGAGCTCTTCGTTCCAGTTTTCTCTGGGGTTTTAGCTGTATTTTCGCCTTCCTTGCTGGCTTTTTCGACATTATATCTGCTATGAGGATCGATTGAGCATTTCCTTCCACGACCACACTGCATTTGGACTGACCGCACTACTCAGCTTCATCTTCACTTTTGTCGCTCTCTATGTACAACACTGCGCTCGCTGCCATCGTCTCTGTCGCATCTTAGACCTTTTCATCGTTTCACTGTTCTGTACGTACTCATCCCATCGCGACCATGTCCGTTTCGCTGCACATAATCCTCGCATACAAAATCTATCTGCCTCTATGTGGGCACACATTCCCTCTCATCACTATGCACTTATTCTATGTACATGCTATGTATTTTGCGACTTCGTTCTGTTGATCATGTGTACAGTTGCAGATTGCATTCATCCCGCCCTTGTTGTACAGGCCAATATACACGCCGCGGCTCAATTACAACAGTCTAACTCTATTTCTTATTGTTCATCGTTGTTTATGACGACCATGCCTCCAGACCCCGCATCTCCACGCCTGCTCGAGAGGTGATTTCGCCGATCCGGTACACGGTTCCAGACAACGCCTTGATGGCCTCGTCCACACGACTGGGATCCACAGCGAGGACCATGCCAATGCCGTTATTGAACGTTCGAGCCATCTCGAGGGGTTCTACGCCGCCATGCTTCATGATGAAGCGGAAAACGGGAGGGAGCTCCCAAGTGGAAGCATCGACATAACACCCGACGCCCTTCGGAAGAATGCGGGGAATGTTTTCGGTAAACCCACCACCGGTAATGTGTGCCATGCCCTTGATCAGCCCAGCTTGGGCAACGGGGAGGACCTGCTTCACGTAGATCCGGGTCGGTTCTAACAGGGCACGGCCGAGGGAAGTCTCTGGGGACCATGGGCAAGGGTCCGACAATTTCAGTCCGGAATGCGCGACGACTTTCCGAACGAGAGAGAAACCGTTGGAATGTAGGCCGGATGAAGGAAGTCCAAGAAGGACATCTCCAGGTTGGATGTCTGTCTTGGGAAGGATCTTTTCCCGCTCGACAGCTCCGACAGCGAATCCGGCGAGGTCGTATTCGCCTGATGAAGAATGTTAAGGTTTTAGGGTATCGAGTGTTTGTCATGGGCGAACTTACCAGGTTGGTACATCCCCGGCATCTCCGCTGTCTCTCCGCCGATAAGTGCGCATCCAGCGTCAGTGCAGCCATTTGCAATCCCCTTGATGACTTTCGCGGCAGTCGACACGTCGAGATGACTGCATGCGAAATAGTCAAGGAAGTACAAGGGTTCGGCGCCCTGTACGAGAAGATCGTTGACGGACATTGCGACCAAGTCGATACCTATAACGGATACCTTGTCAGCTTGCGTGGAACGGCCTTTCGAGGAGTTTTTCTTACCAACGGTATCGTGTATGCCGCTGTCGTGGGCTACCTTCAGTTTCGTACCTACACCATCGGTACCACTGACCAGAACTGGATCTTGGTAACCAGTAGCCTTCAGATCGAATACACCGCCGAAGCCACCAATCTCTGCGTCTGCACCTGTTCTGCGCGTGGCACGAACAAAGGGCTTGATGGCATCTACTAGGCTATTACCAGCCTCGACGGACACGCCGGCAGCCGCGTAAGTGAGTTTGCTTGAAGGAGCCGCTTCGGCTTTGAGTGCACTTGGATTAAATGAGCATGGTATCGTCACCGGGGTAAGTGGGTGCATACCGATGTGCAATATCCCGACGATAGACTTTCCCGTCAAAGGATACCATGTCTACGGCGGAGTAAACCAGATCTAGAGCCTCCTGAATTGTTGAACCATAGGCTGCTAACGCCATCACGCGTCCCCCAGACGTCACGACATCATTTTCAGTGACCTTTGTGCCGGCATGGAAGGCGACGACGTCTGCGCAAGGGTCAGCGACAAAACGCACTGGCATCTGAGAGGAGACTCACTGGAAGGTAATTCTCCTATGGTGATTTTCTTCCCCTTGGCGTAGGTACCAGGATAGCCCTGGGATGCAAGCACCACTGAAACACCGAACCCTGGCCGGGTCTTTATCTCGACAGCGTCTAGTCGACGTTCCACACAGGCCTGTACGGTATGTAAACCAGTTGATCGCAATTGACGTTGATGGCGACACCCACAAGAAGAATGGACGCTAAGTCCGTGTTTTGATCAAGCAGAAGCATCAACGCTTCCGTTTCGGGATCGCCGAACCTGACGTTGTATTCCAACACTTTGGGTCCGTCTGTGGTGAGCATTAGACCCGTGAAGAGCATTCCTAAGAAGGGAAAGCCTGGAACAAAAGGTTATTTACGTCGTCCATTCAGACACTCAAATAAAACAAAGTCCAACCTTCTTTTCTCATACCAGCAATGGTGGGCTGGAGGACTTCTCTCGTGATGCGTTCCATGACTTCCGCAGTCGCGATAGGAGCGGGAGCATACGCTCCCATGCCACCTGTGTTGGGGCCCGTATCGCCCTCACCGATACGCTTGTGGTCTTGCGCGGCCGGTAGGGGTACGATGGTATACCCATCCGCGAACGCAAGTACGGATACCTCGGGGCCAGTCAAGAGCTCTTCGACCACAACCTCACTACCTGAGAACAAGAAGAGATAAATTTACAACGCAAAGACAGGAGTATACATGATCGAGCGGCGGACCTGCTGCTCCGAAGACGTTATCGACCATGATCTCCTTCAGGCCCGCAATGGCCTCTTCGGTGGAAGTAGGAATGAGGACGCCTTTGCCGGCTGCAAGGCCACTTGCTTTCAAGACGACGGGGAAGCCACATGTCTTGATATATTCTACAGCCTTTTCGTAGTCCGTTGAGGGGAATACTTGGAACCGCGCGGTAGGAATAGAATGTCTCTGCATGAATTCTTTGGCGAATGCTTTGGAGCCTTCCATTTGAGCTGCGACAGCAGTTGGCCCAAATACAGGTATGCCGACTATGCAAAAGAAGATAAGACAAGGGGATTCAGCTTGAGTGAATAGAAGCACACCTTTGCGGAAGTGAGTTTCTACGCCATCTACCAAGGGTTGCTCCGGACCAGGTAGGACGAGCGAAACCTCGAGCGAGGGTTTATGGATCGATGAAGTGGAGCATGGTGGTTGTGAACTGTACCTTTTCTTTGACTGCGAAATCTACGAGGGCAGGAAAGTCACCCTCTGGGATGGAGACATTTTTTGTTTTGGCCTCGTTGGCGGTACCGCCGTTCCCGGGGACGACAAAGATTTGTTCGACGATGGGGGACTGAGCGAGCTTCCAGGCAAGGGCGTGCTCACGACCGCCGCTGCCCAGGATGAGGACGCGATGAGCCATAGGAGACGAAAAGGAAGAGATCGGTTTATCCAGAGTTTCTCATTTAGCTAGTCGCGAGCAGAGACGCCCGGTATAGAGTTGGTTGCGATTGAGGGCGGCATGTGAGCGGACGGAGGAGAGAAGGCAAGAGAGTTCACTGACGTTCATTTCCGAGCCACGAGCTGGCCACGCTGCAGCACGTCGACAACGATGTCGACGACGACGAGACTGCTCGTGGCTGGGGCCCAAGTCGAACACGCGAACACGATCGAGTCTCGTCAGGCGGCACAGGTAAGCGTGCTGCGTTGCTATCCGACTTCGACGCCCTAGCCGAGCGCTGACCTCTCTCTTTCCTCTCAGCCTCCATCTGCCTCTCTTGCTTTACTTCCAGATGCTCAGCACCCCGACGGCCTCGACATGGACAAGAAAACAATAGGCCACCCGAAACTCTCTCGCGGGAGGTCCTTCCTGTCGCGCAAATCCATCAAGAAGGCAGACTCGCAAGAGCAATTCCAGTCCGACTCCAACACAGACACGCAGAGTTTGCCAGGCAAGGGCAAGGAAAGGGAGAGGGCCGCGTCGGAGGACAACGACCATCCCCGTCCACTCTTTCCATCGCGTTCCATCATCCCAGATCCCCTGAATGAGCTTCCTGCCTGGTTCACCAGAGACCATGACGGCACTCTCACCTCTGCGGCTCATTTCAGAGCTCGCTATCCCATACACAACCCTGTTGGCCCGCGCTGGTATAGGAATCACCATCTGTCGCCTCCTTCGCTTGACAAGAGGCCACCGTCACTCTTTTCCCCCTCCTTCCCTCCAATGGCGGCCAGTATTGACCGCACTCAAGAGAACACGCTTCCGGGCCCCAGTAGAACACCCTCTGGCTCGCCTCTGCCGACACCATCGTCATCGCAGACTCGCATTCACGATGTGCGGATCCGAACTCGCAAGATATCCGGCACTGCCCATGACAATGTCGACATGATGGACATCACTGACCCCTGGGGTCAGGCCTGGCATCATCAGTCGCCTTACGACCCGGTTCCAACCCACGACAAGCCTTCTCCGGATGCAGAGGTATGTGCACCTCGTTTCTCAAGCACTCCTGTTCTCAATTCTTCATTTGACAGAGTCCGATCGCGCCCCGTCCCCGACGAATGAGCGCGACCACAGGAGGCAGCCGACATAAGACGGTTACTCCATCCCCTCTTTCTCAGTCAACATCTGCTGTTCATCTCGCTATCGATCCCGCCACCATTCAGCTGCCTCGAAAGCTAAGCAAAAGCAGAAAACCTTTTCAGGGCCTATTCACTGGCGATGCGCAACAGGGCCACCCGCCCAGGCATGCTTCAGAGCCCCCGACGCCTATGGAGCACTCCAACCACAAATTCTTCAAACGGGGTTCGACTGTCGGCCCCACTTCGACCTCCAGCCCTCCCTCAATCCTTGAGAACAAGGAGAAGAAAGAGAAACGTGGTAGCATACTGGGCCGTCTCGTCAAACGCTTCAGTGTAATGCGGCGAACAGAAACGTCCCGGGCGCATGGCGCTGGCGCAGATTCACGTCGAAGTATCGCCGGACGCGCGAGTGTAGACACGCACCCCGTGGCCGATCGTCCTTCGCTCACTCCAAATCAGGCCCCTTCCCAGCAAACAGGCACACCTGACCATTCCAAGCATCGTGGTCCAGCTCCCAGCCTGCAGGACGCGGCAAGTGCACAGCATTCCGCCTCTCGTTCTGTCCCGAGAGAAGACGATGTACAGTCAGACCTGTCGGTGGACGCTCCCTTCTCCATAGGCAAATTGACCATCGCCAATCCCGATGAGCCTGGAAGTTCTTATGCGGAGACGCCAGTTGAGGATCACAAGCCACTACCGCACCTGTCGCGACCGCAGCCTTCCCCCGAGAAGGATGTGCCGCCACCGCCTGTGGATGAATCCCTGAGCCCAGTGTTGGATGTACCGTTGTCATCCTCGCCTGTGCCGTTAGAATCTCCATCGCCTATTTCGCCTTACCCTATGCATTCGCGCCTGTCCACTATTCTCTCTGCCTCTGTTGTGGACCATCCTAACCCACCGACATCTCCCCCTTTGCCAGAGTTGCCACCACCAACTCCCATGGCTATGTCTCCCCCACTCATTCCTTCAGAGCATTCCCTCCCACCTACACCGACGACAACCCGTCCTCCTTCGCCCTCTGAGGTACAAACAGCCAAGGCAGATGTTGCAACTGCCCCGGGTTCCCCAGAGATGCGTTCGCGCCGTAGTGAAGTTCTGTCGTTCGCCGCAGCGAAGACCCCGTCTGCGCTCTCTGCTTTCCAAGCGTCTCTTCCAGACATTGATGAGACTCCCCTTGCCAGAGCATCTATGCTCGTCAATCC
>JSYW01002270.1:0-22292 GCA_000787475.1 Lentinus polychrous
GGGGGCGGTTGAAGACCAACTGCGAGTTGGTTAATCGCAGTGGCCCGACCGTACGTTGGACAAAGATTTAGCGGCCACCGGCGGTACCCGCGTCACGGTCGAGCCAAGAGTAGGCGCCCTACGATACTTTTACGCGTCGTCGCGTAGCCGTCCGTCGCGTCCGCTCCTTCATTCTCCCATACCTTCTTGTAAGTACCATTACTGACCGGCTTCGACAACCTCAGTGTCCTTTTCTTTTCTCTGTTTTGGCACACACGCCCGTCCCATCCTTCTTGGAGTCGCTGCTGAGAAATATCCACCTTTCTCTTTTGGGGTTTCTTGCATCCACTGGCAGCTTCGCTTCAGTTAGACAGATTACAACATATCAGATAGTAGAACAATAACATGCTCGTCAATCTGATTTGCCCCAACATACTTACATTGAGGGCGTCGTCTGTACCTGCCGCACATCTCGCTGAGGATAGAACCGATCCGCTTCGGGTATGCGCCCAGCTTCGTGGGCCACACGAGGCTGGACCACGACCATTATAACTCATCCCCAACTGCAATCTCCCACTGGAACTCAAGACCAAAGGTATCTCTATCAACCATACTAACTGCTACAAGGGATCAATATGAATCAAGGCACCGAGTCTCAAGCATCCCGAAAACGTGCGCGTGTCGAATGTTCAGAGTCATTAGATCCTACCCCAGCTAAGGAGGCTCAAGTATGGTTCGAAGGCGGCAACATTATCCTCGTAGCCGAGAACAAGTCAGAAAAGGTTCACCGCGGAGTTTTGGCACAACGGTCAGAGGTCTTTCGGGACATGTTCTCCCTACCTCAATCCACAGAAGGGGTAGAGAACGAAGATGGTGTCCCTATTACTCGCTTGACCGATACCTAGCATGATCTGCTCATCCTGATTTCTATGTTATACTACGGGGAAAGGTGAGCCTCCACTCTCAGCACATTGATAACCTGCATGACTGATGCTTGTGATTTGTAGACGCGCTCCCATTAAGCACCGTAGCCGACATGTTGCAGATGGGTACAAAGTACTCAGTGGAACATGCACGCAATGATGCAATACGCAGGCTTAAGCTCTGCTTTCCGACCAAACTCAACGACTTCCGGAACGTCTACACGGAGGGAAAGCAAATGAACCCAGATGCGCAATCAGATCGTTGCTGCCTGCCAGCAGCCATAGACATGAAAGCGGGCGAAGTCGTAGTCAACCTCGCTCGGCAGTTTGACCTGTCACATCTGCTCCCGCCCGCCCTTTAGGTGTGTACAAATTTGGATACCAATACCCTGATGAATGGAGTCTCCGGATACAGTCGTCGTTTGGGTCTGCTATCCAAAGCAGATCTACTTACTTGCATCACCGCTCAGGCTAGCATCTCGACATTGCTCAGAAAGGATACATTCATGCATCTATCCACCACCACTCTCCGTTGTACCTCCTCTTCGTGTAATGCAAGTAGCAAGCCATCCCGCGGTTGTGCTAATCCCACACGATGTGACGCGGGCAAAGCAGGGTTTCTAGAGCGATGCTGCTTCGAGGACCTCCAGCGCACTCATCCACTAGCTCAAGACTGGAGGTTACACGGAAAATCTGCCGATTTGTATGTAGGAAATGTTGGGACGTAGAGGAGGAGGAGGAGCGGTTCCGGAACATGATCATGATAGAGTTGGGATACTATTTCTCATTGTGGTCATGTTTTCATGCTTTCTGCGAAGTACGCTTATGGCACTGAGAATTGACAAATGACGCGAGTTTGAGCTCACAATGACATCCACACCACACTATGCAGGTATTGCAGAGTAGAAAGGCTATCGCGGCGGATGTCGCTGATCAAAGAAATGGTACGTCAGTTCATACTTCGCCCGTTAGAGTCGGGAATGTGAATATGGAAGATGACATACTCATTGAATATCCTCTGTTCGTTCCATTGGACGTATACTGACTATTATACATCAGGTTCGCTACCCGCCGGCCCACTGGTGACAATGCGAGCGTTCCTCTCATCAAGATAAGTTAGCAAACGATGATCCTGTCAACCTGGATGCGTTCATGTTGACCGCCGGGGGAGCTTTGTCAACAACGTTGTAGATGGCCCGCGTCGGCGACCGAGGAGTCAACAGAACGAGGAGGTGATGTCCTTCGGCCACCTTCCTTCCTCTTGTTCAGCTGGGCGCGCTGAGAGCTGCTGAGAGTAGAACGCCGTACCCTTCGCCGTGGACATGACTCATGACTACGCCTTCCCACAGACAAAGTCAACCAGTCGGCGACTAGGTGCCTCTGAGGTTCTATATATAAGTACCAAGTACAATGAAGGGAGAATTAGATAACGAACTACTCACTTCGAATTTGCCATGTCTTCCGAGTCCAACAAGAAGCTCATTCTCGTCATTGGTGCTACGGGTGCACAAGGATAGGCCGTCATCGACAAACTCCTTGCCCGGTCGGAGAGCGTTCACCTTCCCCTTATGCCATTCGCGCGCTAACCCGCGACCCTTCCAGCGATGGGCCCAGGAGTTGCAAGCCAAAGGTGTCGAATGCGTGAAAGGTACGTCGCAATCTGCGGCATGTTGTATGAGGCATGAATAATCTTCTCCTTATGCAGGCGCCTTTGACGATTACGCCTCTGTATTGAATGCTCTGCAGGGTGTATGGTGCCTATGTCAACACCGACACCTTCACGATCGGTGAGCAGAAGGAGCTGTTCGCAGGTGTCCGCATCTTCGAATTAGCGAAGCAGGTCAAGACGGTGAAGCATTATGTCTGGAGCACTCTCGAGTACATCAACAAAGTATGCCCTCACCAATGTCAATCCCGTGCTACTCGTATTCATGCAGGCTCGCCAGGAAACTGGATAAAACCCCGCTTACATCGTCGAGCATTACAATGGCAAGGGGCGCATTGGTGAATTTCTTCGCCAACAGCCTTCCGAGCCCACTGACGATAACTTGTCATGGAGCCAATTGGCCACTGGGCCCTACATGGATATGTTGAGAAACGTGTGTCACCCAATTCCAATCCTAATCAGATCATAATTACTCACCATTGTTTGCTTTACAGCACGTATTCGGCCCATTGAACAAGCGAGCTGACGGAACCTATGTATTTGCAAGCCCTGTCGGCGACGGTCACGTCCCCATGATCGCCCTCGAAGACCTAGGTTACTTCGCCCGATACATCTTTGACCACCGTGTCGAGACATCGGGTAAGGAGCTCAGGATAGCCAGTGATATGGTGGGTAGGGACTACCTTGTCTCGACCTTCACCAAGGTCACGGGCAAGCCAGCCGTCTACCTCCGCCAAACCACCGATTGAGTGGGCCTATAACTTCGTCGGCACCAATAGACCTCTTGCCAACGAGCAGACTATTATGACGGAGCATCCCACCACTGTAAGGAAGAACTATGAGACTTGGTGGGCGTTGTATTGGGACGATATCATCATGCGGAATTTGAAGTGGATTCGGAGCGTGCATCCCATGGTTCATACTCTTGAAAGTTGGATGAGGGAGCACAACTACACCGGCGAGCTCAGCCCCGGACTCTTGAAGAACTCAGAGGATGGCAAGAGTGCCGGCCTCAATCATGCCCGTGTTGCGCAGCTGTAACATGACTCTGCCTCCATTGTCATGATGAACTTTTGTCCACACACACATTGTAACCGTAACCTAGCTATAATACACTGTGGAGAACAATTCAGCACTGCGGAAAATATGTCATGGCGACTTCACCGAGCATTATACGTGAAAGATAGGCAGTTATAGATCACCAGAGATCATAACTATCGTTGCTAACACGGGAGTAACCCGATTCCGGGACGAAATCGGGGTTAGCATCAGGTGCAAACCGATAGCGAACTGTAATAACACCCTCCGAATCAGACAAGGCACATGTCTTATAGTAAGGAAGAACGCACGAAGAGTATGTGATGCCGCGTCGTACATCTTGCCGTAATAATTCTCCCCATGGTAGGCATTTCTGGGCCAGTTCCGATTGTCCCACTCGTCATCATAATCCTCTTCGTCCCAATCATCGTCATCGCCGTCGCCCATTTCCTCGTCCTCGTCTTCGTCTTCGTTTCCACCATTTTCATCGGGAGCCATTTCTTCTTCGTCATCCGGCTCAGGGCGACTGAAACCAGGGCTAAGGCCTTCATCTTCACCAATCTCTGATCCACTTTCAGAGGAGTTATCGCACAGTTCCTCGAAGTTGGGTTTCTTTGCCCGACGATATCCATGGGTACCGCCGAGACGATCCATAAACATGCATTGCGTGGCAGCGTAGAGGGTTGTCCGCTTGGAATCCCAGGCCAGTGCTTCCACAACGTTGTTTCCTGTGGAAAGATCATACACGACTTTCTTGGCCCGAATATCCCACAGTCTGACAGATTCGGTCTTACGACCTCCGGTGAATACCGCTGCAGGAGATGAATAATCATTAACAGTTGGTCATTTACAGAACGGTAAGGATAGTACGTACATGGTATTCCATCGGGGTGGATCAAGACCGCTGCGTCGGCGCCGTCCGAAAGGTGACCAACATCGATAGTCAAGAAGGGTAAGGAGGCCCTGATATCGTACAGACGCACGCAAGAATCGTCTGCCGAGGTCAGGAAGATGTTTGGATCTCCATCGCTCGTCGAGAAGTAAGTAATTGCTCCACTTGCGCCGAGGAATCTCTTTGCCTTTTTCCCGCCGTTCTCGAGATCTATCGCAACACATCCGTATGTGTGAGAATCTATGTCACCTGTGCTGGTAAGGAAGAGGCCCGATGGTTTGTGAAGATGCCAGGACTTGATATCAAAGGTGCTGTCCTCCAAAGGAAGGGTGAGATGGGGTAGGCTGCCGGTAGAGGGTTCGATACTGTTTGAGTCTAGATCCCTCCAGGTATGGTCTGCAGTATATCTCCCTTCGCCTATTCTCTTTCCGCCCTCATGTGTCTCGAGTTCGTGCATATTCCATGCGATGACAGAACCTACCCCCGCTCGAAGGATGCGTCCATTTGGAAGAACATAAAGGGGGCCATGATGACGGTCCGTGCGGAGGGTGTGCATCGGAGCACCGCACCTGCCTCGCTCATCCGACTCCCAAGAATACGACTTGACGCGATCGGAATCCGCCACAAAAATCAGCTTGCTCTCCTCATCCAATGCCATACTTCGAGCTATATCCCCTAGTCCTGGCGTGAATGACTTTGTTTTCACGATAGCATTTGCGCCAGGTTCATCACCGAGAACAGCGAAGGTGAGTACTGGATCTCGGTTCTTGTATCCCCCAGCAGATATCATTGCTAAGCAGGAGTTCCCAGACGAGAGCTGCATGGTAATGGGATCATCGATGCCGTCAGCATAGATCTCGCAGCGGGCCTGGTAGATGTATTGTGCCACGGGAGTGTCATTGGTAGCCGACACGCGGAAAGGTCGACGGAAACGAGAGAGTGGTGTCGTGGATGGATGTGGCTGCCGTGATTTCTTCCACGGACCGGGTCCTGGTTTGGGAATGCTACCTGAATCAAACCAGTACGAGGTGAGCGGGGCGAAATGGAGCAAATAGTGCCAGCCTACCATCTGGTCTTCGTGTAATGTATTCTCTCATGAAAGAGAAGAAGCTATCCATAAGGCCTTGGCCTTTGTACCAACACGCGAGAGAACACTCCAAGTCTCAGATCTGGTCAACTGATAAACCGCTGGGTACCTACCGATAAACATCTTCAAATGATCCTTTATCAAGGGCGAGTGATCACCGTGCGCATACGATGGGATGCTCTCGTAGAGCTCGACGGACGGGCTGTATGCATATTCGTAAGCGTCGACAAGGAGCTTGTGAACTGCTTCCACAATTTCATCGAGCTCTGAGTTCTCTTGCGCCTCAGCTTGACGAACTAGATCGCACGCGTCCGAGAGTATAGCAACAAAGAGCTGCTTATCTATCTCTTCATCGGCGTCCGTTCTCCTAGCCTCGTCATATTCTTCGATGAAGCGAGAGAGACGGTTCTGTAAGGATTCTATCTCCTCCTTCCAAGGTCTCTGAGACATAGAGACGCAATGCAGCACTGCGTATCAAGGAAAAGGGTTAGCGAGCTGTTCGGGTTGAGCAAGACTTGCAGATCGACAAGAGGGGCCAGGTTACGCTGGAAAGGGGTTCGGGCTAGCTGGGGCACAAACTAGGAAGTGATTTCGCAGAATATTGGCTGGTATACTATAGACCATATACTCACAATGTTCAGTCCGGTTGGTGATGGTACGATGGCGATTCAACGTCAACTTGAACGCTCCCAGAGTCAGAGTCAAAGGTTGAACGTTGAGGTCTAGAGTCTGGCGTACCCGAGGCGTAAGTACCGATCTGCAGCACGACGACGTTATTCCTTCAAGAACGTGACCGCTCGATATCTCATGACGTATTGCACAGATCTCGAAACAAAATTTCAAATATCGTACGCCTCTGAGAGTGCTAATACATATGTAAGTTCTGGTACTATATAGGTAGACTGTACCATACTCTCCTTCGCCAAATCTCCCGCATAACTCAATGGATACATGGAGTAAGTACATACGGCAAGAGCAGCTTCAGTCAAGAGATCTTCGACTCAGAAGCTGGGTAATCTCCCGACGTTCATGCAGCCATGCGGGGAAGCTAACATTGACGTCAGGGTTCTCTCGCATTTCCAGCAAGTAGTTCGCAAAGACGATCAGTGTGCCATATCGGTATCTAAACAATTGGGATCAGCATTGGAGACAGAACAGGATTGAATGAACGCACAGATAGTTAATGCCGATGTTGAGGAGCTTCTTTTGCTTCGAGCTACCCTTCTCACAGGCATCGACCTTCAGCTTGTAACTATGGATTGGCTTCAGTCACCCTCATCTCATATCCGCCCTGAACCTATGCACGTACTCATAGATTGCTTTGCGCAGATTCTGTACATCTTGCATCAGGTCTATCGCCCGGTCAGTCATACGTTTGGCAACTTTGCCATGTGAAAGCACTCCGACAAGATGAAGGATAGTCTTGTACTCTCCTGCGGTCGCTCGTTCAGTGGTTGTGGTGAGACAGAAAACGAATACTACCTACCCTGCAAATACGCTTCCTCTTCTGATGGACCGTCTATGGAATCGTACTGCTCCTCGGCTGCCTCCTGCGGAGGCGTGTTGCTGATCCGTAGCTGATCCCAGTACGTGACAGTAGCAATCAAGCATGCTGTCACCATTCCTGTTGTTGTACGCCCACGTCCCATTTGACAATTGAATACAAAGTCTCCTGCCTTGTCAAGGCCTGAACGCACGCGTTCTAGAAGTTGTGTCAAGGCCGCAGGAAGTGGAGCTTGTTCGTCGGTCTACACATAGGAAGTAGAATACGGTGAGGAATATACCCACCGGGATGTCAGGAGAAGGACGCGTACCACAGCTACCCGTTCATAGTTGACATGATGACCTTCTTGTACCATCAGGTTGAAGACGTCTCTTGGCGTCATGATGTCGGACTCCTCGACATGCTCCCAGATAGGCACGATGGAAAAAACTCCCGGTCGTTCTTCCACCTCGTCATGGAGGAGGATTCGACCATTGCCTACTCTGACTTCTCTTAGCACGTCCTTCTTGAAGTTCTCTTCCATTGCCTCCACGACTGCGGTGGTGACTCCAGTAGCTCTGAAAAGGACAATGTTTGCGATGTACGTGCTTCCACAGGTAGCTATTGACTTACTCAACGTTTTCCAGAGGTTTATCGAGCAAACGCAATACGTGCGGTCGGCCGGCAACGTAAATGACAGGCTCTTCGCGGAGAGATGTCCAATATACTGAATTATGACCGTCGGGCCCCGCATCGATACGAGTCAACGCTCTCCTCAAACTACGATGGTCCATCAGCTTCTCAAGAAGGGCACAGATAGAAAGACCCACCCTTGAACCGTTGGCATACCGCTATACTCGCTGGTCAGCAAAATCAAGGGGAGTGATACTTGCCATCACTCACCATCCGCATACCCATTTGTCATCGTCTGCGTTTCCCGCAGTAAAGTCTACTGTATCAGGTGTGTTGGATGTCGACGATGAGACAAGCCGCAGTATAAGTGGAACTCGGCGGAAATTAGGTGCTCCTTCGATACGTCTACGTTGGACTGTCAGATTGTGGCCCTGAACATAGCAACAAGACAATACATACTCTGGCAGGCTCATTTTCTGCAGGTTGGAGAAGAAGTCGCTCTTGAGAATCGTCGACGCAGAGAGAATCACACCGGAGCGATTCGCTACTACTTGTTTGACCTCATCAGGCTCCGGCATGCCTTCCGTGATATCTACCCTGTCGAGAGGCTTCAATGCATTCATGCCATCTGCATGCAATTCCTTCTCAAAGGTCTTGATGACTTGGTCCTGTTCAGCATATTCAATCAATCAGGAACAAAAATGAATATTCACCTGGTCGATTCTGTACAAAAGATTCGATGGTTTCAAACGACTGCAGTGTATCCGGTTCGATGGACTGCAGATAGGCCTGGAAGATGATAAGTTCGAAATAACGTCGAAGGTTTTGCAATGCTAGGAACTCGTTAGGTACGCAAGGTGACTCAATATGGGTCCTCGACAAACCTCTTTGTGCATATAAACGTTTCTGACGTTCGTCAGTTGCTTGCTCCGCGAGAAGGCGAGATTGTTCAATGGCATCGCGTAGATTGATCACTTCGGCACATTGATCTATCGCATCGTCTACGGCGTTCTTGACGTTGGGGCCTTTCCGGAATACGCGAAGCAAGTCTGCAAGAAGAACATTGTAAGTCGAGGAGGACGCTGCGCATCTCGAGGGGACGACTCACTGTTAATCACTTGATAGGATTGACGGTGATCATGTCGGTATGTATCTGCGCCATCGAGGGACATGATAGAACTAGAAAGGGAGCGACTAGGCAATTGTGGACTGGCTGGAGTCTGCACGGGACCGACACTCGCCAACCAACGTTGGACCAGGACGAGAACAACCTACAAATGGATGCGGGTCAGTATTGGGCCCAGGTGAGAGTCGGTGACCATACCGATGTAAGAGTACTCCTGCCTCGACCAAGTTGGCAGTTGACTACGATGGGGGTGTTCGAGCTATAGTTTCGGATGACAACATTGATCAGCTCAGTTAGGTCGCTGAAATCCGGAGGCTTTTCAGCCGTAATGGGTATACGAGCGTAGTTGAGCTCCACGCCCCCTTCGAGGCGTCGTCTTTGAGCCATAACCTCCTTCAAGACAAGTACATGGGAGGGATCGACTTCCTCCCACACAGGCACGACAGATCCGTCGGGGGTTTCGGTATGAAGGAGTAATCTGCCGCCAAACGATTGTAATTCTTCGATAACATCCTCTTTCAGCCTCTCTTCAAGGGCTTCGAGGCGAGATGCTGAGATACCGCCGTAATCTGCAAAGGTTGAGAGTCAGAAAACATCGCAATGCAGGAAGTAATCGGGCCTTACCCTTCATATTACGCAGAGTGAATCGTTCTCTCCTAAGACAGTAGGGTGCACCATTGATGTAGACGATGGGCTCTTCTCGAAGGGTAATCCATGTGATACGATCAGACTGTGGGTTAGCCTGACGAACTCTTTCCACCACTTCGTCTATGGCGTCGAGTGTGGGCTGTCCAAGGGCGTATATGTTCGTACCAGGTATATTGCGGAAGTTGATAGCACCGCGGACACCGTCAGCCATATTTTGATCTTTGCTGAGCCATTGGTCTGACTTCAGGAGGGTTCTTGATCATGTCGCGTCAGTCTCAACGATTGTAGGAACATCCGAAAGAGAGACTCACCCCTCTCGTAGGATTATTCCTTTCCGGTTCTGTAGGGAATGAACTCAAAACACAGCAAAAGAAGTAGTACATCACTAAGCATACCTTCACCACGTGATCGGAGTACTCGTCACCCAGGATCTGTCCTCCCGCAATCGCCACTTCGTTATTCTGTCCAGGAATCAAAGCACGGCCTTCTGCGCTAGACTTCGAGAGCGTCGAAAGGTCATTGATGGGAGCGAATACATTCAGACGAGACCCGTGAGCTTTGCGGAGGAATGTAATTTGGCTGCGACAGGTATCAGCGGCGTAGTTCATGTTTGGATGTGTTTCACTTACTTCCATATCTCTGTCCGTGCCTGTAGGAGCGCGTCTCAGCCTAAGACAGGACGCAACGAGCGAAAAGTCAGAAATACCTTGAGCCAGTCCGAGAATGTTTGACTGAAGTTCTCCTGAGATCCAACATAGCTTGCAAAAGCGATGATGAAGAAGCTGGGTTATCACGTTGAGTACGCAACACCAAGCCACATCTCAGACACTTTTGCTTACTATTTCTCTAGGGCTTTCACAGCCTTGTCTAGAAACTTATCTCGTTCAGTTTCGTCCATGGAAGTCGTGAGCGAATATTTCAATCGGTGAATGAAAACATCCTCGCGGAGGTTTGTGACATGATCGCCTACGACAGATGTCAATAAGTTCACGGATAACGCAAGCGCGGCACCCACAATCGTCTATGACTTTATCAACTAGCTTCTTTGCTTTCAGGCCGTCCTCTAGACATCCCAACAAACTGAGGATGATACCATAATTTCCCATATGAGCTTTGCGTAAGTTGTCAAGTAGTGCGGAGTGCGTAAGTAGAAGTTCAATAGCAGATTGCGTGTTCTTAGCCTCTAGACCTAGAATATCGTTAGCTCAATGAAATCTCTGGGAAGTGAAAACTACTTACATTGCTCGAGAATATACGTTATGCGCAACAGTGACCTATTGAGATCTTGTTGTGCACTAGCTTGTTCTAAGGACTGTTGTATCTTGGTATCCGTAACCTGACTTCCGGAAGGCTACGGCAGCAAATTGAGCAGATTATCGAAGTGAAAGACGCAACGCTCACTGTACTGATGCCGGAGCGATGCACCGGTGGCCTGTTCACGTACGGGTCGGCCATACCGATACTCAGGAGTTGTTTGCGACGGATTATGCATGCAGCAACCATAGCGAAGGTTGTTCGCACGGCGCCCATACCGCAGTTGAAGACGAGAGCCGTCTCCAGCGGGTCCGTCTCTTTGATGACGCGGAGGTAGGCATCCAAATAATTGTCCTGAGGCAGGCTTAGCTGTGATTTGTATGGAAACTGAACGATTACTGACTTCGATGGGTCGATCAGGGGAGATAGGGATTCTATATGAGGATATCTTCAATATTAACACGCGGTTCATAGGGTGCCGTCATACCGATGATACTGCAGATGGTCTTCAGTACAATTCGATGAGTGATAAGCTCAGATCAAGCCCCATACCTCTACATTCCAGCCTTCTTTCTTCATTTGTTCCATCAGCTCTCGCATAGTTCGAACATTCTTGTTGTCCACAGCTGTCCAAGTAGGGATAATTGCACCGTCGCCGGAGTCGGAGGCTATTCTTGGACGTCAGTCAGGCTTATACATATTGTAGCGACGCACTTACTGAGTTCATTATGCGTCAGGATCAGACCGCCAAATCTAGAGAAGCGATCTCGAACGTCCTTCACTTACGTTGATGGTATGAAGCCGTACGCACCTGTTAGCTTCGAAGAGGATGTCGTTCTTCAAGCGCATTTCGATAGCTTCGAGATTCTCAGCTCTGTCAGAGAGCTTCAAAGTACGTTTAGGTTCCGATGCATCTCTCAGCACAAAAGGTCGGCCGGAGATGTACACTTGACATAACAATTCCATGATCAATACATATTGAAAAGGGAAGTGTACGATATCGAGTACCTATGGGCTCTTCACGGGTGCAAAACCACACTACACGTGCTGGATTTGGTACGTTTGGTCTGCAGCGCAAAACCGACAGAATTCCCCGAAGACCCTGGGTCCGCGGTTGTGCGACACCAAAGACATTGAGATTCCCTTTCCTAGGAGAACGAAAGTTTGGGGCACCGTGAACGTTCAAGTCGAGATCAAGGGCTCTGCCTAGTAAAATGAACTTCTGTGCTCAATTCCGGGTAATCCAGTATGGAAATGATACATACCGGAAGGGTAGTGATCGGTCTTCAGGATGAGACCTCGAGACAGGACACTGCCCGTTCGGGTTTTCACAACGGATGGACCGGATCGCTGCAGATTAACCATCAAGTGCAGAGGCTGAGCTGAAGGTGGTCCTTGGCCAGTAAGGTGCCCGTTCCCGTTCGGAGGTGAGGGTGTAGGTGCGGGGGATATTGTAGACTTAGCAAGTCGAGAGGACATAGGCACTGATTGAGGGGGAGGTGCCGATACAGGTCTTGCATTCTCCGACGGCCCTTTGACGGGCAAATTGGAAGACATGGTGAAGTTGCGAGGTTGGGTTCAAATAGGCAACTTGCACGAAGAGAGATTGCAGACAAATAGCTGATCCCTGAAGTAGGCAAGCAACTAACGACGATCTTGGGAAGCAGCAACTTTCGTTACATGCGCTACACACGTGTCCTGGTCTGTAAGAAACAAGAACGTTCAAAGACGGTATATGTTCCGAAGCATAGGCGATGTGGGCGGTACTCAAGTTAAACTGGGTTCCCAATAAAGATGTTTGTGAGTGGTAACGGAGATAACGGCGTAATGAGACCTTCTCCGATATCATCCCGTTCAACTCCATAAGGAATGCTTTGCGAAATTAGATGCGATTCTAGAGACGACAGAAAACGAACTACGAGATGCGGAAGTAATCGTCCAATATACAAAGCAAAAGAGTGTAAGGAGAATGAAATGCAGGTCGAAAAGCTTCACTGAGATTTACACCATAAACCCTGACAGGCCGAAACGAAAACACCGTCTGCACACAGGATACCACAAGGCTATGACAGAGGGATGATAACAGATGCATTGGACAGAGAGAGCGAGTAATCCAGATGTCGAATGTTGTGAGATAATAATACGAAAAGTATTGGGGGGGTATCTGTCCATGCAACTCCCTTCCTCAGCAGAACACCTGGTTGATCTTTCCCAATCCAAACTGCAAACCTGCTTGGCCCAGCAAGCTGGCATAAGACTGACCAGAACCTACGCAGCTGACAAGCCTCGGGTCTGCCCATCACATTAGGCCCCGTAGCCCAACGCCGCTTGAGGTCCAGGCGAGGTTCGGCCACCGAGGGCCATCACTGGTCCTGGACTGCGAGCCCTGGGAGCGCCCTCACCGTACCCATATGCCGCCTGTGGACCTGGCGACTGACGACCAGCCATATCGAACGCAGCCTGAGGACCAGGACTCCTTGAGCGACCATCGAGCGCAGTCTGAGGACCAGGACTCCTTGCCCGACCTGCTGCCATTGGATCATATGCCATCTGGGGGCCCGGGCTTCGCGCCCGAATCTGGGTCATGGGAATAGCTTCCCCACCCGGGGCTGCACTATCCAACGATTGTGGTACGGGACCGTTATACGGATCGTAGAACGCGGCGTTGGGGTCGTCACGATAAGGTTGGTTGGGATTCATATGGGGCAAAGGGGGGACAGCGTATGGATCCTGGCCAGGGACGTACAGATCGACAGCAGATGCAGCTGCGGAAGGTGCGATGCTACCTGCGCGGCTATCGGGACGAGTGAGGTTAACCTCTGAGCTTGTCTCAAAGCCTGCACCGCCAGTTCTATTTACTGGCAGTGCATGAGGGTTCTCGCCATGAGTATTGAGCTCGGGCCATTTGATTGCCTCATCTGAAACGAGGACAATCAGGTTCAGGTTACATGTGCACCTAAGTCAGGCATTGTACTCACTGTCATCGAAGTCGTCGGTGAACCGTTTGCGAGTGAACTTCCAGACCACGAATGCGATGATGCAAATCAAGGCGACACCGCCTGCGACAGACAAACCGACAATAGTGGAAGTGCCAACGCCCTTGCTCTTAGAATCATTGTTCTGGTCAGCTCCGGCGCTGGCGCTGGGAGTCGTAGAGGTTGATGCGGCACTTGGCGTAGTGGTGACAGTAATCGTCTGTAATTCGCCATCCGCGCCAGTAGACACAGTTTGGTATGTCGAGGGTGGGGGTGAAGTAGGGGATGCTTGATTGTCGGTGGGATTGCTAGTTTGCGAGGGAGGTGGCGTTATGCTCGCCGTGTCACTCTGTTGTGTCGAAGATGGCGTGGGTGTTGTAGAAGTATCTGATGCGCTTGTAGGTGGTGGTGTGCTAGGAGCCTGCGCTGAGGTCACTGAATCCGTGGCGGAAGGTTGGCTTGCTGAAGACTGCTGCTGGGAGGAACTCTGGCCTGCTGGTGCGCTCGCTGGTGGTGTGACCGCTGGTGTGTTCCCTGTTGTGCTCTGATCCCCACCTATATGCAGCTGTCGGGCTGCGATATGTGCTGTTGCCGGCTGGCCATCCAGCAAATCAAAGCGGGATACGAAGGTGAAGAGGAGAAGACATGAGATGAATCCGAGCAACAGGAGTGACCGCGTTGGGGTGCTAATTTTCAGCATCGAGCTGGAATTAAAAGGAGTATGGTGTAAGGGCCCGCGATGGGAAGGTCTAAATCGTCTCTGTCGCCGTCGTCGGTGGTCGTTGTGCAGTGACTGAGAAATTGGAAGGGAGGGAACGAATAGTGATCTAGCGAGACATAAATTGGTCCCTCACGAGCATCGCCGCTTTTTGTCGACCTTCACACCGACACCGTGAATATGCCTAACTCCGACTGATGCCGTACTTGCCGAACCAGTTACAACACCAGCAGCCCTCGGCGGTGGGATATCTGAGCTTCAAATTCAATTGAAAACCTTTGGCAAGCTCGGCAACCGACAATATTCGCCTCCAATGGCGGTGCTCGGTGTCAGTGCTGGCGTCCCCAGACCTCGGCCGCCTCGCCGCTGAACGTGAACGTTGAACGTTGAACAGCCTTGCAACACCTTCCAACACGGAGGGGAATATCTACTAGAATATCATATTGCCACGGATGTATGTACAATGCACAGATGACGCATGTTGATGGAATTAGTTGAGTTGTAACATTGCTGATGCAAAGAAGAATGCATGTTGCGGTTCTCTAGCGTGATGGATCATTCGAAAGGGAGAGTCGTCTACACCTTTGTAGCTCTCACAGCCCCTCGGGAGTCTTGACGCATTGACCAAGTGTAGGAGAGTGAGGGGCTTCAGGTGCGACCATAAGCTACGTGGGGCGGGGCGTCAGGGTCAACGTCAGCCAGAGAGATTGAGCCGACTTACCCGAACGGTCATGAAAGTAGTGTACGCAGCAGCCAGAAGACCAAAGACCATCAGGATGATGTCGGCGATCTTCTGCTTGCGAGTATGTGCACAGGCCTTGTAGTGCAGCATTGCAGGATAGACGTAACACAAGGGGACGCTATGCAGGAAAGTAGTGAGCACCAAATTCGGCTAAACAAGTACCGACGCCTACCATGCGAAACTGCCCACGAAGGATACAAATTTATCCAAGTCGGCCGCCCCCACATAACTCAATAGTGCGCAGAACATGACAGTGAGGAACCTGAAGAAGTTCTTCTGCCACTTGACCTTGTTGCTCACTTTGCCGCTCCGCTGGAACAGGCCGTTCTCCATAATTCTAACCGCTGGGAACAACTGAAGCGGGACAGAGAGCAGAATAGCCAACGAGTATAGGAATTGTACCTGTTTTGTAGGTTCAGCTGCGTATCACTACACGTTAGTAATAAACGGCACTTACTGCTTGGGTAAGCTTGCTAGTCGTATCCAGATTGACAATAACCACAGTCTGAACGTCTGCACCGAATGTGAGGTACGACATCACACCGGCACCGCAGAACAGCACTGCGGATTATGGCTGATGAGCCTCCATTGCGCTAATTAAATGATAAAGGACATACCCATGAGGACTATCATCACGCCGGACAGAACACGCGGGAACTTATGAGGCTCCTTCATAGAATCGGTGATGGGGATAACCAATCCAATGCCTTCGAATGAGAATACCGCAGTGCTGTAGATGGAGTGCATGAATTGGGCGTGCTATAGGATGGACTTGAGGCGGCTTACCCAATCAGTAGAGGCCATTCCTTGGCGTTGAACAACTCGACGTGAGAGATTCCTCTGTCTGCCATGATTCCGGCCTCGCTCCCAAAGATGTAGATCAGACCCGCCAGGATGAACGCATCAGCAATCAAGGCGACCGTGCTCAGCTTCGCCAAGTTACGGATGAGAGCAAGAGGAAGGAAGATGATCATCTGTAGCAGGATGAAATACCCGATGCCAAGCTGTTTCGCACAGTTTGTAACAGCGAGCACGAAGGCCTGAAGATTCTCGGAGACGAAGATGATGTATGCAGATACGAAGCCGATCTGAGAGACTGCAATGGATGTGAGAATCGCATATCGCATAATCGGTCCGTACAGAGCTCCGCCAATGTCTGTAAAACGCAAGTTAGCAACTGAAGTGCGACCAACGATAACAGGACAACATACCTCCAAAACTGCCTGATACGACGAACTTCGTCTTCACGAGGAGTAGGAACGAATAGAGAGAGACCAAGGCGATGAAGGTAAGAACGATGCTGGAGAACAGGATGCCTCCATTGTAGAACCTATGAATTATGTCCAGCCGATGTTGAAGCGACTATTCAGTTCAGAGTATAGATGCAACTTACGCTTTGCCAAGAAAGAGGATACCAGTTCCAATGAACGCCTTCAACAGCTGTAAAGGGAGATGATGGCTTGAGTCAAGGTTCGTCAATATTCCTTGATAGCAACACATACCATTAAGATGGCATCCGTCACGGTAGCGTCGCCGTGTGGACCTACACTGGCACGTCTGCGCCGAGACCTAGATCTAGAATGCGAGGAATCTCGTAGTAAAGGAGAGCGTTCTGTCGCTTTCTGCACATCCTCCACATCTGGGATATTCAGAGTGATAGACGAAGGTTGCTGACCGGCCTCAGTTCGCGACAGCAACGATCCACCGGCATAGGGTCGTTGCTCGCCAAGAGGCGGCTCTTCTTCGTCTTCGGGTGTCTCTTCACTTTCTTCATCCTCTTCTTCAATTTCCTCAAGATCTTCTCCGGCCTAGTGCATAGCGATGTAAAACCAACCTGCATGAGACTACTGACTTCACAGTTCTACTCACGAAATGACCAAAGAGGTATAGGAATTCAATGAAGTTACGGGCCATGGGTGGTTGCTGACCACCCCTCTCGTTAGCGCGAAGTAAAACATAGTTCCGGCGGAAACCACCAGGTTCATGTATGTGCTCAAAAGCAGGATCAGGCGCTGTGGTAGACCCAGCGAACGACGCTGCACGTGGTCTGGCAGAGGCACGACGTCTATCTGCTTCCCATTTGTACAAGCTATGACTACGATACCGTCAGTACAGGCAGACACGAGGCATGTAGATTCCAACTTACGTTACATCTGCACCAGGGGCATGATAGGGCACCGGGAAAGGTTCTGAATCTTCCCTGCGCAATTGCGTAGAAGAAGGCCTGTGCGACACATAGCCAGTGTCGGAACCAGCGCTCATCGAGCCACGCGGAGACTTGCCACTAGCATCAGAGGTATGAGACGCGAGATGCTTGCGCAAGACCTTAGCCTTCTCCTCATCGGTGAGTTCATCGAGGGGATTCGTAAGTTCATTACCGTCACCAGGTGTATCTGGGCGTTCAGGACGACGCGCGGAGATACCGCCAATGGAAACTCTCCGAGAGCTTTCACCCGAAGGTGGTACGACCAATCCGGGCCCTCGCGGGGTACCCACCGGTGTTGACCGAGAAGGAATATTGGGCAGCGGAGGCGTGCCGGTATATTGTGCACGTAGAAATCGTGCACTTGGTGAACCAGAGGTCGTGTATGAACCACCCGACGCGAACTCCGAAGAAGTGTTTGTCGGACTGGTAATATCGACTGGCTTCGACGGCGTAGAGTTCCCAGGAGGCGTTGTCATTATATGTCACTGTAGATAGTGTGAAATGAGCGATGTTCCCGCAAGCAAGATACGATAACACAGATGGTGGATGAGAACGAAGATGAGACCGCTCCCTGGACACGAAGAAGCCAGCTACATTGGGCGCGTTACGTAAGAGGCGTTAGCCTAGTCATGTGCCTCAAAGCACAATGATCTTGAACTTGCTTGAAGTGACAAGCCTGTCTGCTTCTGCTTCTGAGCCATCTGTCCCTGTCGACGACCACGCGCATGCTTGTTCGTCGTGCATGGACACACACCATCTATATGATAGCTCTGCACTAGTCTAGCACGTATGTCCATATTCTGAAAGCCAGGGTGTCGATAACGTTACTTTAACAAGCAGATCCAGCAGGTCTCCATGAGTGAAACCATACTTGCCATTCTGCTCGTAACTTCCTCCGCAGGAGGTTCTAGTCTCGTTTACAGATGGCCACCCCATCCGCAAGCACGACCTAGACTATGTCGTCCGCGTCCCACTTTGGACGGTGCCCTTACAGACAATCCATGGAGGGCCGCTAATATCCCCGATGACTATATAGACATCCCGCGACCTTCGCATCCGGAGATCGACGATGACGAGTACTTCTGGACGCGACCGAAACGGCGTCGCGAAAGGTCCATGTCTTTCTCTCACTCGCGCTCTCACCCAGCCTCACGGCGCTCGTCACCTTCCAAGGACCGAAGTAAATCATTTACGTTGGACGACTCAACCGATTGCCTCGAAACTGAGGACGAAGAGTACTGCCAGGTACTAGGATACTCAGCCAAGTTCTTGGCTAATCTACTCTGCCCACACAAAGCGATGTGCCACCAGAAGTTCGAGCTTGTCGTGGATAACCTTGCATTTATAGGCCACCCCGTTTGCGCGGATTCTGACGGGGCCTGGAAATTCAAACAGGAAAAAGTGAAGATGGCCCCCAGAGGCAGAGGTTCCAAAAAAGGACAATCACCTCAAGCAGAGGAGTTGTCGTTGACTCCCGACAAGGCGTCCAGAGAGAAGCGTTCGCAGACAGAACATAACTGGCTAGAGACCTTTCACCTGGTTCTTGTATTGGACTTGCCAGACCCATCGTCCTCGGCATCTGGAAATACGGCCAAATACTTTGATACAATATACGAACAAGTTGCATTTATGGTCACGGCCGTACTATATCAAGAACAGATAATGTATAACTTCGTTGAGGCAGAATGTGACATACTTAATCAGCTTGAGAGTGAATATGTCGACAGAGGTCAGTGGGTCAATTCCTTCTTATCGACACCTTATCCTAATATCCTGTTGCAGGGAAACCATTTCAGGACTTCGTGATCGATGCTGTTAGCAAATCATCCATAGCAGCCGCGATGAAGACGATCTTCGAGTCGATAAAACAGAAGACCGTCGCGCAGCTCGCGATCAATGACTTCTCTTTTGAAGTCCAACTTCCACCTTATCTCGACGAGCTGCTGCATGATTATGAGCAGTCCGAGCTGGAAATTGAGGATCTCGAACCAGAGGACGAGTTCCCATCTGACGAGGTTCAAGCATGGGGTCCAGATGTAGGGTCCGCTTGGCGATTGCCTACTCTGACTCCTTGGAAGAGCCTCTTACGTCTCGATAACGGGGAGCAGAGCTACGAGCTGTACTTGAAACTTCGAGGGCCCCATCTTGCTTCGGAGGATAAAGATCTGGCCGAACAGCTCGTCAGGTTTCTCGATTTGGCATCCATCACACTATGGTAAGATGTACACTTGGCGAATCTCGACGATGTACTGATATGAGCTTCGATACTAGTCTAGCTGATATGGCAAGTCTCCTGGATTGGGATCTGGAAACCCAAGTATACCCCACCGTACGCTGGTTAGTGCTCCACTGCAGGGCCAAGCTCATCGATGCCGTTCATCCTGGGCTCAAAACCGTATTCAGTGTTACTCCTAAGCTCCCTTCACCGTAAGCCTCATCACGTGTCATGTCCATCTCCTCGGCTGATCGCGAGCAAACTGCAATACAGCTTAGCCCAATTATCTGAAGAATTCGCCCGCGCTTTTGACACATCCTCTGTGCCTCCTCTTCCCAAACTACTCTCGCAGCTCACGACCACGACGTATGACCAGACAGCAAACCACTTCTACGCAAGCGTAGTTCACTCCAAAGACCTGATTCCTCTATACGTGGACGTTGTGATCTGGTTACTGAAGCACGACCTTCTAATCACTCTTCACCTCCGCATTCGCATTATCGCCACTATGGAGATCAAGCGACGGGTAGCGGCGCGGCGGAGAATGGACCTAGCCAAGCGAAAAGAAGGTGTCAACTCAGGTACTCAAGACAATCAAGATGCGAAAGAAGAAGGAACGTCGTCTTCTGTGGAAGGAAAAGACATCCCTGTCTCTTCTAGTATTGTGACGGAATCGAGCCCCGGAGATTATTGGGTGTCGATGTCCCCGAAGAGTGCTCGACGCCAAGCCAGACAACTTGAGATCTCTACAACCGAAAGAACATCTTCGATGGTCCGTGCAAGTGACAGCGGGAAGCGCGAGGAAAAGGAAACGTCTGATCAAGACAACGAAAAGGACGAGGAGGATGAAGGGATGACCAGTGTTTCCGATGACGCGTCATCACAATACGACTTCTTCTATGATGATTACAGGGAGACTGTGATCTGCGAACCTGGGAGAGCTACAGCGATAGAAATCAAGTGGCTGGAAGAGATGTCCCGTGACAAGGACGAACATATCAAGAAGCAATTCCAGCGGTCAGTCGTCGCGAATGCCGAACCGAGGTTTGCGCTGATGTTCGTTTGGTCCAGGATTAACCAATACTTCAATGGAAAGTGCACGGATGATGAAATTCTGTACAGGGCAGATATCACTCGTAAGCAACTTAGGGAGGTACTTCATCATTATGAAGACTATGTGAGCCAAAAGAGTAAATTTTGTATTGTTGTCAAATGTATTGAGACCGTTCTCCTTGACAGCTGCAAACATTCCTACACGCGGGTTGACGTTCTGGTTCAGCCCGAATAGTGATACGGCCCTCGTGACATTCAAACATCTATTGCTTATCTGCCTCAGGAACTCTATGAACCCATCCCAACAGCCTCTCAGCCTTCGTACAATCAAAGAACCCCTGCTTTCCCTTGAGTGTCTTTCCCTCCTTTATCGGCACATCCGGATAGAACCTCTCCTTCAACGTCAAAGAGTCCTCATCCATCGTCGTATCCGGCGCCGTGATGAAAAACGCCTCATGACCCTTCCATCTATCATCCTCGTTCGTTACTGCAAGCAAGAACGCTTCTGCGCCGGCATCTTCATGGACGTACCCCCACAGATCGTTTTTACGTCTTGTGGGGTCTTGGCTAAGGTTGGCGAGTTGCTTGTTGGGGAGGGACCAGCTTAGGCGGAGACTTGCGATCCGCATTGCTGGGTATCTACGGACGATGGTGTCTGCTTGTAGTTCGGCTATCCTGGATGAATGGTGCGATGTTGGTGACGATTCTTTCCACAGATATCACAAGTGTGCGAGGCGTACACTTTGGATAGACCGTATGGTTCATCGGGACGACAAGGATGGTCCTCGTCGAGTGGGAGGTAGTCCAGTTTGGGACCCTGACTCCAGACTAAGGTCACGACATTCACTGAGGAAGCTTGTGCGATTCGGTTGATTCCGAGCTGTTTGAACGGACGAGCTCATCATCTTTCTGATACTTATTGACGAGAAGGGTTTAGATATGTACCTCTGCAGAAGCTCGCAATATATTCCACGAGATGACGACGTTCCTGGTGCAAATGCGCACGAGTTCAGAGTCCCTATATCATCTTCAATCTTCAGAACAGAAATCGTACATACGTATTATGGGTAATCGCAACATAATCTTCCGGGGTCGGAATCGCAGCAAGCTGAATGACAGCATCTGCATTCGCATTTCTCAGCGCGTCCAATGTCTTGTCATAATCGCGCAAGTCGACTTCTTGAAACGAGAACCTTGGTTGATCCGCAAACTCGAACTCTTCGAGATGTTTGGCATCAATCCCGAGCACCGTATGTCCAGCTTTGAGCGCTGCGAGAACACATCGTCTGCCCACTCTTCCGTTGCAACCTGTGATGACTATTATGCGGGGAGACATAGTATTAGTAGTACCAGCAACTCAAGATGTGGTGATGAGATGAGATAAGAAAGTGTATGTACGGGTTGGTATATTCAGTTCATATTGCCTCCACTGATCGCCGTCACTTGTGGATCCAAATGATATTGTATCTTATTGTCTTCATGCGGCTATACACTTCGCCAAAGAAGCGATACTTAGTCTTACTATTAATGTAGGATTTCTGATTGTTTCGGAATTTCCCGCGACTGCAGTCTTTCTACCGGACGATGACGCCCAGTGAAAAACCCGAAAACCCGGAGCTACTGGGACGTACTAGGACCCCCGAAAATACCCTAT
>JSYW01002271.1:0-19111 GCA_000787475.1 Lentinus polychrous
CCCCTATGTTCCCTCTATTAGCTCGATGGCTAATACAACATTCCACATCAGCGAGACAACAATTCGGTGCCCTCCAACATCGTACTTTCCCCATATACTTTGGAATATCCATCGCCATTTCCTCTGGTCTCTTGACACTATGGACGCGCAGCCGTCCTGCTGTCCTCCAGCACTTCTCTGAACCCCTCGTGGCGGATGTCGCTCAGGCGTACACCCTTGCTATTGTCATCCTCTCTCAGGCAGCCAACCAATTTGTTATTGGACCCTTGACTAGCAAGCACGTAACCCTGACCTTCTATATTGAGGTCTTGAGGCTGATACCTATGATAGGACGATGTTCCAGCGACATAAGCTCGAGAAGGCCGAAGGCAAGAGCTACAACGAGACTGGTGTAAGTCCTTGCAACGTTCAACAACTCGTTATTGCTGATGTATGTTGGAACAGGTGTCGGCTGAGATGAAGGCACTCAACAAGAAGTTTGCCCAACTTCACGGCATCAGCTCGTTGGCTAACCTTACTTCCTTCATCGCACTCGCCTTCCATGGCTTGTGGATTGCCAACAAGGGTGTTGGTGCATTATAAGTCGCAAAGTCGCTCCCCAAGGGCGGGGAATGAGATCCTTCAGATTTACAAGTTTCTTGTGTATCAAATGTATGTCAAATGAATGCGAATCTGGGGTAAAAAAAAAGATGAATACAACAGCAAAAGTACATTTTGTGTGCAAGGTCCACTATGCACCCACGCCCTCCATCGAGGGGAGAAAGCCCTCCTTCAACTGCCTCTCCAACCGCCTGATCTCATCCACCGATGTCGCTCTCGCGATCGCCTCCCGAACCTTATCTGCCTCCTCTTTCGACATCAACCGACCAGCTTTGCCTGGGACAACGAGAGGTTTAGGTTCGTCAGACGTTACAGGTGGCTTGGCCGCATGTGTCGATACTGTTTGTGAGATGGTCGTTGCCAGTTGGGTTGGCAGTCCATCTGCCGTGAGGAATAGCGATTTGGCCGCTTGCCGTTCCTGAAGAGAGATTGATATCGAAGAATAGGTGAAACGGGGTCGCGTGCAAGGTCGAAAGGAAAAGCGCACCTTGTCGCGTATTCTCTGGAAATCTAAAACTCTCAGCCCAGGTATTCTCCAGGCAAGCCACTCTCGATACCATTTCTTATCCCTGACGGGATTCCCAATTAGTGAGAGGTACTTTAGTCCCTTCACATCTTTCAAAGGTTCCAGGTCGCCAAGCTCGGCGATGTTGTTGTTCGTAAGGATGAGTGTTGTTAGGTTGGGAACGGAGAGATGGAGTGAAGGTGAGATGGATGATATTCGGTTGTTTGCAAGGAGGAGAGTTCGAAGTCGACGGAGCAGGGGAATATTGCCAAGAACAATTATCGAGTTGTCTGTAAAATCTATACAATCATGCTGGTCCTATAAGCAAGAAAACCCAAAGATTGAATAACCGCGTTCCAAATGACAAGAAAGAGAAGGGGTACAGACCTTGGTGATACCGAGATTTTCGATTGCGGGGATTTTGAAGCCTGCGAGCCGGTTCCAATCAACCATCCTCATGAGCGGGCGACGTGATACGCACCTCTGAGATCGAGTTGGCGTTCCTTGACGGGATTGAGAGTGGAGGGAACGGCCTCGATGAGCTCGGGGGTGAGCTTCATAGTCGTGAACGTGAAATGAAACGTGCGGACCACAACGCAGGAGAAGCCGCGTGCGCTTCCCCGGACGCAGTGCTCGATTGGGTCAAAGTGACGCGCCTGGCTTCGATGGCGCATGCAACGCCAGTGCACTCCTTTTGTCCATCCTTCCACCAGCCATGAAATCTCTCCACCAGCGGTTGAACTTGTGTGTATCGCGCTTTAATACTTGAAATATTGTACTAAGCTGCGAATTCATGCAGGTATATAGACAGCAATGAATCGTATATCTTCGTCCCTGTCGAGCCCGTCGGCGCACGCTCCTTGGTAATTTACAGAAACTCCGGAGGCATTGTACTCAAACGTACGTCTTCCCCGAAATCCACATCCTCAATAACCTCAACCTCCGTACAGCACCAAACACCCCATTGCCTCCATATGCCGAACGTTCCGGCAAGACAATATACGGTATCTACGGAATGGTCACCCTCGTAGCATGTACGCCACAGTCATTCCTATCTCAATCACCGTCAACTAAGTGAACGAACGCATCCAACAGCTGAATACATCATCGTAATTACTGCCCGAGAGCTGAAGGGACAGCTCATGGGCCACAACGTTTACCGTGCTACGGACTTTGACATCCTCCCGCTCAACCCAGACGTATCCGTGCAGAACCCACCGAATGCAGTAGAAGCTCACCTGCTGGCTCTCGTGCGGTCGCATCTATACAGTGGATATTTCCTGTTTAGCTATGGCTGGGACCTTACTCGGAGGCTGCAAGCTCAGTGGGCCACGCACCAGCAGGATGTGGGCAAGGCCATGTGGGAAGTGGTATGCCTTATGCATAGCCTTTGTTGCAGGGCCTCTGTTGCTGATGTTGTATCCCCTCTAGGCTGACGATAGGTTCTTCTGGAATAAGTGAGCGAAGGGAAGGTCGTTAGCTTGCACGGCATGCTGACATCATTCCGCAGGTTCCTGCATAATAGATTCATAGATGTTACTCTCTCCAAACCGGACGAGAATGTGAGTTTATTCCTCGGTAGCTACACCACAGGCTCACAATCAATCCAGCTTAGCCAATATATACTCCCTGTAATGTATGGAAGTACGCCCAAAGTCCCCCAACATCCCTCCCCGGACTGCATACTAACTAACTACCCATACCTCATCAGCTTTCGACATCCGCCCAGCCCGCCTGAACGGACACTTGCTCAAACTCTGCCTCATAAGCCGCCGGAGTCGATACCGCGCAGGAACGCGATACTTCCGACGAGGAATCGACCACGACGGGCACGTCGCCAACTTCAACGAGACTGAACAGATCCTGCTTGTGGATCCACCTAAACTGGACAGTTCGGCTGACGATGTAGGCGTGCAAATGAGTTTTGTTCAGATTCGCGGAAGTGTCCCTTTGTTCTGGGCGGAGGTGAATACTTTGAGGTATAAACCTGATGTGGTTATCATGGAACTTCAAGATTCGGTACGGACCGTGATTCTTTCTCTCTGTGCAAATTGGTGATACGGATGGGGCTGATGCGTTCTTCTAAGCTTGATGCTACGAGGAAACACCTCGAAGAGCAGGTCGCGTTGTACGGCGAGCAAAGTCTGGTGAACTTGGTGAATCACAAGGGGCACGAGCAACCCGTGAAAGAAGCATACGAGCGGCACGTATCAGACGTACGTATCATCCTGAATGACAACCCCTCCATCACACATAATCGCTAAAATCCCCACCTCGGCAGCTCAACCTCCCCAACGTGCGTTACGAATACTTCGACTTCCACAACGAATGCAAGAACTTGCGATGGGACCGAATCAGCGTCCTGATCGAAAAGGTCGAACCAGACCTGCTCAAATACGGATATTTCCACCTGGACGCGTCCAAACCGGAGCCGGTCAAGTTGCAAACGGGCGTCGTCCGTACGAACTGTATGGATAACCTCGATCGGACAAATGTCGCTCAAGCTGCTATTGCCAAGTATACTCTCAATCGACAGTTGAAGGCTCTTGGGATCTTGCAGGAGGATGATACGATTGATAATTATGAAGAGATTAATCGAGATTTCAGAGAACGTGGGTTTGATTCTTTTCTTCCTACGAGTAGGAGAGAGAGGAAGGTTACTTACGGTTGACGTTTTTGTAGTGTGGTCTGACCATGCGAACCTTATCTCTGTCGCATACGCTGGTACGGGTGCTCTCAAAGTCGAGTTTACGAGGACGGGGAAACGGACGAAAGTCGGTGCCCTGGAGGACGGGTATAAATCCGTCATGCGGTATCTGAAGAACAACTTTTTCGACGGCGCAAGACAAGTATGTGGTCTATAAATACTTTCCTCTCTTGTCTATTTTTGACATTGACCAACCCAACCCCCTCGGGTAGGATGCGTATGATCTGATGACAGGTGCTTGGATACCCAAGCGGAACTGGTCCCCTTCGAGCCTCGTTACCGATCGTCGGCCGTTACTGATCAGAGCTGTGAGTTGGCGACGTGTGCTATGCCTTTGTTTGTTTCTGAGACTGAGCTCTATATAGATGCCTTACGTCCTATGGTTCTCGGTGTTCATGATCCTGGCTGGCCTAACACTTCCTCGATCTTCCGGTACGTTGAGGACACACCCGTTCCCGATTGTGACGGTACTAAACATACCATGACAACCGCAGACTACTCGTTATTCTACTACTTCCTCTTCTGGTTCTTCTTCGCCGCCATCTCCCTCACCTTCATCGTCGTCCACGGCATCCAATACGTCAATTGGCCTCGACTCCAACCTCTGGACGATATCATCAATTATACCGGTCCAGGATTCCGCGCTGCGCATAAAGGCAAAGGATTCGGGATCCCTGCGTTGGATAGTCAGGTGAGGACGCTCACGTCCAAGCATCGGAAGTTGAAGAGCAGGATAGACGAGATCGAGATGGGGTCGAAGATTAGGGTGGATTAGTTTGTTAGCTTGGTTCTCTTGTCTTTTTTCTTCTGCTGCTGCTGGAATGTCCTTTGTTCGTTATACCGTACATTATGCAGTTTTCTTGCACACACCAAGTGAAGGGACCATATGCTTGTCACAAGGCCGCCGCCCAACCTACACACCTTCCAAACAGGGTACAAAGGGGCCAAGATGATGTTGCTTAGCCAACATTCCACTCACGTGATCATCCCACCTTTCAAAAATTCGAGAAAGACGCCTTAGCACCCCCAGGTCGGCAGCAAGCCTACTCTCACACACACACAAAACCTTCAACTCCCTAGCCCCTTTGTGAAGAAAAAGATGAGCGCAAAAGGCGTCAAGCGTGCTTCCCCTGGAGCGGAGGACGAGAAGAACCCTCTTGGAGAGGTTGAGCTGAGCACGGAGGATGCTGCGAAGCTGGAAAAGGTCCAAAAAGACATTGCGCGCACGGATTTGTTGTTGGGTGAGTTTGTTCGCATTAGCGTCTTCATCCTTGCAATGCTTACCCGCCATTCTTTTTTACTTTACTTCAGAGCGCATCACTCAGCAAAAGATGCTCCCCGTGTACGAGCAACGTCGTGAAATTGCCAAGGGGATTGCCAAGTTCTGGCCGGTCGCGTTGATGAACAGCGGCATGTTTGCGATTCATGCGCAACATGCTTCTGACCAGGCTGCGCTGAGCTACCTTGAGGATGTATGGATCGTTCGTGACCCCGTGGAGACCAGGTGCTTCACCCTTGAATTCGTATGTCTGTGTTCTCTTGACGCGCCCTTGCGTTGCTGATGAAGGGGAAAAAATATTGTAGTACTTTAAGGAGAATCCGTACTTTTCGAATACGGTGTTGAAGAAGGAGTACAAGTACATCCCTCCTCCTGCGGCAGCGAACGACACGCCGGATGCGGACGGGATTACACCCTCGATGTTGGAATTCTCCTGGGATCGGGATGTGGAGCCACAGGTGAGTCCTGCCGTGATTGGCGAATATATATATATGTATTGATTTTGCACGCGACAGGCATTCAAGATTGACTGGAAGGACGACTCGAAGAACTTGACCAAGTTGTATCCTCGCCAGGAGGGCGAAGCTGGAGATGACATTCCGGAAGATGAGGGCTCGTTCTTCAACTTTTTCGAGACTGCCCAGGATCCATACGAGGTATGCGCGCGTTTCCCGAATGAAGTGAGCCAACGAGCGAACTGAGAACCCGCAGATTGGCGTCCTGATCGCGAACGAGATCTTCCCCGAGGCCATCGAGTACTTCCTCGGGAACATACCGAATGAAGACATTGACAGCGAAGACGAGGAGGACGAGGAGGACGAGAACGAGGAGGAGATTGATCTCGAGAAGCCTCGCCCGAAGAAGGCGCGAACTTGAGGGACGCGAGGGTGCAGATGATTTTGATTGTAGTGTTTTTTGCGCCCTGCTCTGTCGCGTACCGCGGGCGTGCTTGTATAGCTTGCTGCATCCAAAAATAGTGCCTCATGTGATTTGCGGATATTTTTGTGCTCCATGGACGATGACATGGTCTGAGATGTGCCGGGGTGCCGGCCGAGTCCCGGCCTCCTTCTCCTCTGCTGCACATAAACCCCCGTCCGAGTCCTGGCCGTGTCCGCGGGTTGCTCTCTACCCTCTCTACTAGTACTCGCGTCTTTGTCCTCTGACGGTCCTTACCACCATGCGTCTCGCCCTCCTTTCTGCCCTCGCAGTCCCTGCCGTCGTCTCTGCCCACTCGGACAGTGCCGCACGAAACCTCCAGGCAAGACAGGCTCCTCCTCCTTCCTCTCCTGCTGCCCCGGCCTCGTCCCCAGCTGCCTCTGTGCCCGCGTCGTCCGCCCCAGGGGCCCCCGCCTCTGCCCCAGCCGCCTCTGGCTCTGCCGCAACCTCCGCCGCAGCTACCTCTACACTCCCCACCGTATCCTTTTCCCTCATCTCTACCAACCCAACCGCCGTCCCGCTCGCGTCCATCACCCCGGGCACCATCACCACAGGAACCCCCTCGCTGATTACTACCAGCATTCCTGCCGGTGCTTCACCCACATTCCTGCCCAATGCTCCCAGTCTCCCAGACCGTAAGTCCGCTCAAAAAAAAAAAAATTCCAAGTTCACACTGACGTTTGATTGTTGATTCGACAGTGGCTTCCGTCCTGCCCGCCAACTACCCCCCGCTCGACCAGCACCCGCCAACGGACTCTCCAGAGGTGCAGCAATGGATCAAGGGCGTTCAGAATTCTGGCGTTCAGATCCCCAACATTGAGCCCACCGTCGCAGGTGGCTGCCCCGCCAACCCCCAGGCTGCCGCCGACTCTAGCCGCTGCTGGTGGACATGCGGCGGTTGCACACGAGACACCGACGTCGTCGCTTGCCCCGACAAGCTCACCTGGGGTCTCACCCACGACGACGGTCCCGCCCCTTTCACCCCTCAGCTCATGCAGTACCTCGACCAAAACAACCTCAAGACGACGTTCTTCGTCATTGGCTCTCGCGCCATTTCCTACCCCGCTCTCCTCCGTGAGCAGTACATGGCCCAGCACCAGATTGCCGTTCACACCTGGAGTCACCCGCCGATGACGACGATGACAAACGAGCAGGTCATCGCCGAGCTCGGTTGGACAAAAAAAGTCATCAAGGATATTCTCGGCGTCACCCCCACCTACTTCCGTCCTCCTTATGGAGATATCGACGATCGTGTCCGTGCCATTTCAAAAGCCATGGGCCTCACGCCTGTCATGTGGACTCGTATCAGCGCAATGGCCACCTTTGACACTGGCGGTAAGTCTCATCTCCGCTCTGCTTCCGGAGCCGTCAATAGCCACCGTTCCACTCATTCCGGTTCTCTTTTATTTTCTTTCCAGATTTCGACGTTGCGGGCGGTACTGCTTCGGCCTCGCAAGTGCTGGCCAACTGGAGCAACATTCTTGGCAATGCCACTCAGATCGACACCGGTTTCATCGTGTTGGAGCATGATTTGTTCGCGCAGTCCGTCGAACTCGCCACGGGTTATATCCTCCCCGATGCCCTTGCCTTCCAGCCCAAGCTGAAGATTGAGCCCGTCATTACTTGCTTGAACAAGCCGCTGTCGGATGCTTACGTCGAGACGAACGACAATTCCACGAACCCGCTCGCACCAACCGGTACGTACTTCGGCACCTCTTCGTCAGAATGATTGACTGATACGCTTCTGTCATAGGCTCTCAACCGGTCACTTTCTCATCTGGCGCTCCCGGCTCTGCCGAGGCCACTGGTGGCGCGGACTCGAGCAGCGGCGGTAGTAAAAAGAACGGCGCCGTTGGCAACTTTGTGGTTGGTATCAACACCCTTGTCGCTCTTGCCGGTTCGGCCGTGGCTGCTGGTACTTTGGCTGGTGCTAGTCTCTTCCTCTGAACGATCGACGACGGACGGACGGTGAGGAAGCTTAAGCTCAAGATCAATGCGTATTAACCTTTCTTTGTTTTCGTCCCGGAGTTGGGAGGAGTAGGTTTTGTCGTTCTTTCTCTCTTTCTCTATGTTGGAGCTGGGACTGTCTTTGAAGTAACGAGCGAGGTTCTCGTTTTCTTCTTGATTATCATCTTTTCTCTCTCTTCTCTCTCGACGGGTTTGAAAAAAAAAGCACGGATACGCATTGGACTCTTCTTGTTGACCAGCACTTGACCTCATATGTACCACCCCCATCCCAATTCCAAGCGGACGCCTCCTCGACATCGTTAAAAGTTAAAATTGGACTCGATTTGTGTTTTGTGCTCAGCCTAGCTCACTTAGTACTAGTAACTTCGTCTTCGAGGACTCTTTCTTTTTTTTCATATGATTACATGATGATTTAGTTGTGTATCTTTCTTTTTTTTCCCAGTCATCGCAGTACTATATAGCAAGCTGTTTAGTACCCTTCTTCCCCTTTGACCCACCTCATCATTGTCGACGTTCGACGTTCGACGGTCAGAACAGAACGTTCAGACGTTATCTCTTGTCCCCTTCCCTATACGTCATGAGTATCATTGATGACCCTCTCTCAAAGTTCTCGCTGCTCCGGACGTTGTTCGTAAGTTGTTCCATGTCTTCTTTCCCGGAATGGTTGAACCTTGTTGTGAGCGAGGGTTCAACGCGTTATCTCTTGTCCCCTTCCCTATACGTCATGAGTATCATTGATGACCCTCTCTCAAAGTTCTCGCTGCTCCGGACGTTGTTCATAAGTTGTTCCATGTCTTTTCTCTTCACCCTTTCCCGGAATGGTTGAACGTTGTTGTGAGCGAGGGTTCACCGAGGGTCGACATCGTCGAGCGAAGCCCCTCCTATTTTGCCCCATACCCACGAACCCCCTTGCACTTCTCATCGTATGGACCCCCCCCCCCCAGTCAAGCCTAGTACCCGTCCAGTCCCGCCCTCCCCGGATCCTTTTAATATCCATGTTCGTGCGACTGGCTCACCTTCACCACGCGATATTACCCCCCCCCCTCCCCTCCCCTCTTTCGTCTTCTGGGACACCCTCTTTCGTCTTCTGGGACATATACATGTTGAAGCCTAAGTTACGTCCTCCGGATCCGTCTGTACAAGTTGGTTGGCAATGAAAGACGCGTACTGTACCTGGGCCGATGATGAAAGATTTTAAGGTATGTGAGCGATTTGTGATCCTGAGTCTGACAATCTGACAGATCGGATCCTGGTTATATGTGTACTCTAATCATAGACTCATAGTTTGGCTATTCTTAGGTCCTAGGAAGAGAACAGGAAGAGACAACAACGGCATGCATCATGCATCATGTGTAGATACGGAGACGGCTTGCAATGAGAAGACTCTGAAACCTATGTATGGCTGAGAAGAGAAGCACGGAATCGAAGCTTCGTGTCTAACTGCACCATGTAGGTGAGTACGCCTTTTCGCCCCGAGACTCGGGCGAACAGAGTGGCATGCTGACAGCCAGGTGTGTATCGATCGAGGTCCAGGCCTCAGGACGTAGCCGGTACCTCCCAACTTTGATCATTCCATTCCATTCAATTCATTAATCATTCCTCGACCTCCGACTCGTTCGTTGGAATCATGATTATGATCATCCATCGTTCAATGGTATGTACATACCCTACAGCAGCGGAATATCTCCATCGGCATCGCATGGCATACTATGCGTTCTCCCTCGTTCCCCTCTCCGAGGCCGTATACTGTAAATACCGTGATCACCGGTCGCCTCTAGTCAAGGTGCGTCTGGCCTGTGGTAGATTGGTCGGATGGCCGCGGGTGTTGCATTGACGACGATGCGAATACATAACTTGGTGGTTCGCGGGCGCGGGCTACAGCTGTGACGGCACCGAATCGGGTCCGATGTCCGAAGCGGGTGACTGTATCGTAACCTGAATGGCATAAGGTATGCGACAGTCATAATGCATGACCGGTACCAGTCAACGGTTCAGTGGTGTAAAGCGTTCAAGGCATTGACTCCGCTCGTTCATATTGAACAATGGCCTACAGGTACGCCGTCTATCGTATCTACATAGTCATGCACGCTACCACTACCCCAGAGTGTCGTAGCAGGAACGATGTTGGAAGCATTCGAGTATCGGTGTGCGTTGGTTTCCCACCCCTCGTCACCAGCCAGGCGTCGCGAAGATGGTACTTATCCCGAAGACCGCGTAAAGGTCCACACCAGGATGAGCGTGCTCGATGACGCTCACCCCTCCTTCGGGTTACTCACCTTGATTGACTGGTACTTTCGATCATCTCTCGTCTGCTCTTTGTGTTATCCCTCATCTCTGCTTTCTCTGCTCCTACCCTTTGCGTTTTGGTGAGTATCGTATGTTTGGTATTTTTTTTCGTTTGTTCTCCCATGTCAATCACCCTGACGCGTTCTTGTTGTTCTTTGACGTCCCATTTTTTTTAATTTCTTCGTTGTAGGTTATCCTTTTATTTTTTTTTCCTCGACACTTGCACGTCTTCGGCCGCATCCCCAAGCAAACGTTCTGACGAGGTCGAGTTACCAGCTACTCAGACTCACCCCGACGACTACAATCAAAGAGGCTAAGGGCTGGTCTTGAACTAGGGTATACTTCCTGCGTTGGGCCGTATCCCACAGTGACTCGCACTGGCAGCCACCCCCCGACGCAGTATCTGAAGGTGAGCCGTCGTCATAGAGCTAGTCGAGCCCCGCCACACGCCGCATTGGGGACCGCCGTGTCGATGGGACTAGAGGCTGGCTGGTCTTGAAGGCGGGTACGAGCACGTTAAGCCGTCCCTTACAGCGTGGGTGGCTGGCAGCCGCCTCCAGTCGTATTGTTTCCTTTGTACCGGGTTCGGAGAGCTCATCGGCTTGTGGCGCGTGAAGTTGAAGGCCGTTGTGGCGGCGTTGACCCGACGGGTGGTTGGTCTTGATGTTGGGTGCAGGTCACTTCCTTGACCGTTGCCTTCACTGCCGCGTACTCCGAGCGGGGAATGTTGACGGCGGGACACATTCGCCACACGCGTTGAATGTTGATCGTCGAGGACCACCATGCCCAAGAACCTGTGGACCGTCAAGGGTCATCGACAAGAGGCGAGTAGCGGAATAGAGGCAAGAATTGAACCTGGTTTGAAAGAAAAGTCCTATGGGGGTAATGGTGGATGGAAGGCAAGGTTGGGGGCAGGACAAAGTCGAACCAAGACGCGCCTTTTATCCCTCCCGTTCACGGAGTGGCTGACTTCGATTCCTGGTTCATGCCTTCTTTTGGAAGTCCGCCATACCGATCGATCATGTGTCATGTGACGTAGCCCCCGTGATCCCGTTCGTCAGGACTCGGCTATTACCTTGTTCACTGTTCAGAAGTACTGGTTCAAGTTGACCTTCGACGCGGTGGCTGCTGTGGCCACTGGCTGACTGGATGTACCTTGTAGGTCTCCTTTGTGCCACTGGACGATGAATGGGAGTTGTTTCCTCCTGCACAAGTATCGTTGCCGCTGTTGCCGCGTCAAAGTCGCCCTGGTCGCAGGTGAATTTACCGATCTGCTATCTTTCGCTATCGCAGTAGTGCTCGCAATTTGGACTGTGGCTGCTTGGGCTCATACTGGACTCGTGCATGTATACCAGACGCCAGAGCTACGCTACATAAATGTCGAGATGGATGAATAGGTGGCGTCGACGAACTCGATCATTGTACCAAGAGACTAGAATGAAAGATGACCCTCTGTGGATCCTCCCATTACAGGCATGGTAAGTCCCTCATGCATGTCACGAGATTGATTTCCATTCCATTATTGCTCGACGCAGGTTTGTCCTCAATTTCTTGCTGCGCAGGGTTCCCTCACCCTCATGCCGTATTCAGTCTCTCCAACCTTATCATAGTTAGTCCTCCTGACTTGCCGCTGCTTCGTGATCGACACGAGGTCAGGCCTTCGACTGTAAGTTTGGTGGATAGACAGCAGCTCGGTATCACCACAGTTCCCCCAGACTCTCTCACCCTGCAACCATGTCGGGACGTTCCAGAGAGATGCAACCCACCGATCCTGAATTGTTCAATCCTCTGCGTTTGCAGGAGAAGTCAACGCTCGAGCGTGCCATCGGCACTCTCGAGAGATGTCTTCGATCCCCTGCAGACGACAATTAGAATCTTTGGCAGCAATTCCTTCAGAGGCCAAACATTTTCGCGTGCCTCTACCACGGTAGGTGCTTTTTGTATCCTGAGATATCGCGACTCATCGTGCAAACATGTGTGCTAGCCGCAAGCCCCGCTTCGACGGCTCCGTTCATGCACTTTGTTGAAGATAATTTTCCTTCCAATATCAGGGACTACGAAGTCTCTTTCCATAGAAACCTGCTGATCCAGCTGGGCCCGTATGTCTCCTCCATGGGGTTCAACAATCAGAACGTCAACGATAACGATACTGTCGTTATCGCTGCATTGGTATTCTCGGAATTCTCTGGCACCAAGAATGTCTTGCTGAACAAGGTCTAGGAACTCACATGCACGCCAGGCATTGTGAATGTCCATGATGCAATCAATTTCAAGAGCCGTATGGCATTTAGTAGGATCGCTAGTGGCACGCCTTCGACCGTTGCGCAAGCGCAATGCATCGCCCAGCAGGCCTTGGCCGACCTCCGACCGGTACCCCGGGTATTTACATATGGCTAACTAAGTACTCCCACCGCTGATTTGAGCGTACAGAAATATCTTGAATATTTGAAAGCCCCTCACTTGACGCACACGATCCAGCAAGCTACTCTCGCGAATCCGTCTCACCCAACTGCAGATAAGAACGTCAAACATACCAGCATACCCTCGGGATCCCAATCTGGGAAGAGCGATGACCGATCGGCGTCTCCAAAGCTCCCTCCAATTCACCCCAACCAGTCCAGTCTGCACTTGAAAGCTGTGGAGGGATTTGGCCCTTGGAGAATTCTCGTGTCTGAGAGAATGGATCGTGAACTTCGAGGTTTGCGAAAGAGCGATAGAGAGCTGTTCAAATCCGTCGTCCGGACTCTGAAGTACGTTCCTCGCTGCCCAATTGTCAATTCCTCTCCTGATGACAAGTAAAGGGGCCTGTCAAAAGGTATATTCACCAAAGAAACACATCGATGCATCACAAGTCCGAAGATTGAGATCCCTATATATGAGGCTAAAGCTACTAGTGACTCGAGGATCGTCGTGAGTAAGCTTTCCAACCGACGACTTGGCCATGTTGCTGACTCCTTTAGTATCAAATTCATTGCATCGAGGATTTCGATTGCGAATCGGAGGTGAGCTTCCATGCTTGCAATTGTGGATAGATGTACTGAGAGGTTGCGACTCGCGGTTGCTTAGGTTGAGACGCAAGGCATGTTCCATCGGGCTACTCCCTTTACAGCGCTAACAATGATCACTTATCCATGTTCAGCCATCCGCATCTTTGGGATCTACGCGTACTCGAAATTGCAACGTAAAATATGGGACGCCATTGTAAGTGAACTGTCTTCGACAGATGACGGCTACAAATCACGGTAGATATCATACTTGCCTATATATTTGGTGCTTAAGAACTCGTGAACCGTCATGACAGATGCAATCATCGCGAAGAGCTTCGCCGAGAGCAGAATGCAACAATTGTTACACCGGTCTCATTCTCGCTCGACGGTCGGATTCAGACGAAGCCGGCAGTCATGCATTCAAACACATATGCTGGGCTCAAACCTGAGGAGAGAGATGAAGTGGGTCGCACCCGCAATTTGCCAATGACTGTCGTGAATCTCACCGCTCGTTTTGCAGATGTATACACTCCTAAGGTACGTCGCACTGCCCTAGTCGACTGGACATGAGCTCACGAAGTTGAAAGACTGGAAAAATTCTATACATTCTCGCAGGTATATTCTCTCGTTGCTTATGGTTGGATCTCGTCCGGTTGACGTCGCTACTTTACAGGCTTTGCTCAATGGTTAGTTGGCACCACAATGTCTCAATGCGCTAGGACAACACCCTGATAACATGTCAGGCATTCTGGCGGAAGAAGAAGTGAACACTGTGTTCCATCTGTCGTAGGTGTTCCGTACGCAGCGCACGCCTATGCATTCACGCGGCTATCGTTTTAGTGTTCAAGAAAAGGAAATACTTGCCCATCGTGGATCCTCATATATTCTCGGACGTAGCGGGACAGGGTACCGTTCTTTCGCATAAATGCTGGCCGAATTTGGCGATTCACTTATGTCATATAGGAAAACCCTGACTATGCTGTTCAGGATGCTTGCCCTTGAGCGTACTTGGCAGGACCAACAACGTCTCTTTGACCAGGTTTTGCCACGTCCTCGTCAGATGTTCGTGACTCAGTCTCGTCACCTCGCGGAGAAAGTTGAACAATACTACAAAGAGCTCTGTTCATCGTTCTCCGCGGGGAACCGAACATTCAAAGAGTCCATCCTGCTGGCTAAGGCTAAAAAAGAAGCGCTAACTCGGCAGGTAGACTTGCTTGATAAGGATGAAGAGGACACATTGGAATCCAAGTTGCCTGCAAAATTGTCTCTGTTGACTGACGATAATTTCCCGGCCTTCTTGACCTTCAATCAGGTATGTGGTCCTTGTAGTATGACTATCAATCCAGTGATAACACCTTCTTTGCACGCGCAGTTCTGTCGATTGTTAGAAGCTGACCTTGACAATGTGGCTATGTCATCCACGGAAAGTACGGCAGAGGCCATGGGCATTCAGACGCATGAGTCAAGAGCGTGCATCTGTGGTCTCATATCCCGTTTTCTTGCGAGCATACTGGCCTCAATTCCCGAACAGGCTGAAGGCAGATCATGGTGCGTCGCACACACCGTATCACAGAGTTGCAGTGGTACTGATCGCTATACAGACTGTTCACTAGTTTATGCCGAAATCATGGGTTTGTCTGCTCTGCTTTCACTGACATCGCCATGCGTGCTGAGATAATCTTGGGCAGGTGTGATAAAGGGCTCCGAAGAGACGCTATCGACCCCCAAGGGTTACCTTGATCTAGAACAGTATCGCAAACTCAGCCCAAGATCACAAGATGTATTTACAACGTGCAGGGATACTCTGTACCAATTGTTTTTACTATACCTTCGACAGAAGAAGGCTCGCGGTGAATTTGATGCGCCCAACCGGTGAGCCTGGGGTCCTTACGCTGACATCCTGATCTAGATCTACAGTACATTGCTGATATTGTTGGTATTGAGTGCGCACAGGATCTTGCAGAAAATGCGCCAGCAGGACGCTTTGGGGTTCATGTTCGACTTCATGTGCGTCTTCTCTATGTATATTGCTTATTGCGCCTGCAGCTATGTTGATGAAGTTCAGGATATGTCAATGATTGAAGCACTAAGTATGTCACCAATCAATGGTACGACGAACTGAACTTTGAGCCACATGCATTGCAACGCGCCTAGTCCTAAGGAAACTCTGTCGCAACCCGAATGGGATGTTCTGGGCAGGAGATATGGCACAAACCATCGCTGCTGGGAGCGCATTCAAATTCAACGAACTGAAGGCATTCCTTCATCGACAGGAGGTACGTCATCACCAGCCAAGACTGCGACGTACTCATTGTAACTCAAATCAGCGTCTCGGTCCTCATGCAATCACTACGCCCCCTCCAAAAATGTTCCAGTTGACTATCAACCACCGTTCGCACGGGGGCATAACCAACTGCTCCCGTACAATCATTGAGCTACTGACATTGTTTTGGCCATACTCTATAGATGCTGTCCCCGAAGTCGAAGGCATCTCCGGTCGCACACCAGTCTTTTTCGGTAACGACAGAGAGGGAGATTTGTTCAAACAACTGCTGTCTGATAACGTGTGCGTTGTTTCATCAGAATTCAGGCCTCCATCTGAAGCTGACTTTGTGATAGTGCCCGCCCATTGGAACTGGGGGCCGATCAATGTATAACATCCCCAACTCATTGATGATCTAGAACTGATTCTTCGCTGCGTTTAGGTATACTGGTTCGCGACGATGCCTCTAAGGAGAAAATCCGCAAGCAATTCGGCAAAGGCGGTGTGATCCTGTATGTTATATGTAGTCTTGGCTTTGGCTTTGGCTTGACGTTCGGGCCTTACAGGACTCTATATGAGAGCAAGGGATTGGAATTCAACGACGTGAGATTGATTGTCCTGTCTTGACCATGGCATGACTCACTCCAGTCACAACTCCAGGTCCTCTTGTACAACTTCTTCGCAGATTCGATCTACGATGCCAAGCAGTGGAAGTTCATCTTGAATTCACTAGCTAACTGGCGTATTCAAGTGTACAACGAATCTGATTACACGGGAATATGTCGGGAGGTCAGTTACATGATGACCGCATGTTTGCGAGTCAAGTATCTGACTGAGTCCTGCTTCAGCTCAAATTCCTCTACGTGGCCGTAACAAGAGCACGCAGAAACTTGTGGATAGTGGACTGCCCAGAGAAGGGTGGGCCCATGCTGGTGTGCTTCAACTATACTTGTGTCACTGGCAATGCTGATGCCATTTCACTAGGCTGTCTGGCAAGCCAAACAGCAAATCAATGTTTGGCCAGAAGTTGCCCCCATTCCACCGCTGGCAAGCCAATCATCAGAGGTGGAGTGGGGTAAGACTGCACACCTCCTGTTCAATCATCGCAATTGGGTCGAGGCTGCGTACTGTTTCGATCGTGCATCGATGCCGCACGAACGAAATGTGTCCAACGCCTACCACCTTCGCGAAATGGCTTCTAACTTGGCTCCCCAGGCCGACAACAGACATTTGAGGTTTGTTGAAGCAGCAGAAGCCTTCTTGAACTGTGCAGCCGATGCTAGAACAGACCCCTAGAGGTACTTCCATTATGCAGCTGAATGCTTTGAATGCATTCAGGAGTATCGTCGGGCAGCTGAGGCATATGTTCTGGCAGCGGCATACTGGCGTGCTGCTAACATGTATCAGTCAGAACCAATCCCGAATCATGCAAAGGCTGTTGAGGTTGTTCGCACTCATGGCGAGCACATATATCCTCACTCCAAACAGGACGAAATCCTCGACAAGGCCAAATACTACTACTTCAGGCGTAGAAACTTCAAGTAAGTACGGATGAACAAAATCTTCAGCTCGGCATAAATATCTTTGGAATTCAGGAGCGCTGTCGAGCTCTTTGATACCATCAAGGGCGCTGCTGACTGGGCTGGGAAACATGGTTTGGATGAGGCTCAAGCGGAGCTCCTCGAACGGGAAGGTTACATTCTTATGGCGGCAGAGGTCCACCGGGAGAATAACCGATCGGTCAAAGCCATCAATATGCTTTTGGATGCAGGGGGACCGCAGCAACTAGAATCCGCCTCGGCCTGGCTGTTAGAGGATCTGTGGGCAACTATGCCTTTCGGCATATCCTCCGCACAATGCAGAGATGCAGGTGGAGAATTATTGGCCCTTCTGAGGCACTCCGACAGACTGCTCAGGCTCAACTTGTACGACCCCTATGAAATCAGCCAGGCGCGTCCCAACGTCACACTTGTTCTCATTGAGACTCATGTTGACGATCGTAACCTTTGTAGATCAGAATGTTCAGGGCCATAGCCCGCAATGACGATGCACAGTTGATCGAGTTGACAGATCTCTTCAACCTCAGCTATAAGGATTACGCCGCGATGATTCGTTGCATGGATCACATTTGCGCCCGACCGCCCGACTTCAAGACCAAAGCACCGGCGAAGGCTATATATGCACACCTGCAAAGAGTCGTACCGCACATGCAAAGACTCCGCCAGATCATCGACACTCGCGCCGACTTACTTGATACCGGGCTGCAGCGTCTCTTCGGACTCAAAGTTTCTGGTCAACATATTGTCGTATCGCACCGTTCCATGATGTTCTCATACGCCTCTCACAAACACACGTCCAAGCTCAACGAGAAAGGCACGAGTTGTACCATCAGGGATTGGGAGTTCATCCCTCTCCTACATGATCAAGTTCTCCAACGCCTGCAGCATTGTATCCGTATCCTGGAGACCGCATGTGATGCGGCGAGAGTCTTCTCCCCGTGTCTCCTGTGCGCTATCTATGGAGCAAGCCACTCTGCGGAGCAATGCTCTCGCAACAAGTACCACACTGTCCTTCATGATCATTCATGGTTGCGATCGCTGGTGGATCTTTATCTTGTTCGAATTGACATCTGTCAAACTCTTGCAGACCCTCAAGACTCACTTCTTCAGCTGTACGAGTCTTCCACAAACGCATGCCCTTTGTTACGCTGACTAGATACCATGTACAGGAACTTGGAACGACTCTATCACCTCCTCTACCCGCCTCATTATGCATTGGGTTCTGCTTGGAACATCGACTGGAATGCCGCCGGCAAGAGATGCAATATTGCCGTGGAAAGTGCAGGACGATGGCTTCTCAGGCTGAGTCCCTCCGAGAATAAGGACATATTTCTGACAACTGTTGTCCAAGCAACGCTATTGGCGAAGGCTATTGACAATGATCAGCCGGCGAGAATGCTAGAAGAGAAGTCCATGATGAGCCTCGATCAAGGCAATTCTGACCTTGTCGACAGAGTTTTCAAGCTGCTCGGAGTCGAGCCTGTCGATACCGTCGAAAGGATCTCACTCGGTGTGAAGTTCATCAGGTCGGTCCGCATACACCACTACCCCCGTCTCACGAGTCTCTCCCCTGAATCTAATATGCATACCATTCACGTTCTTCAGCCATGTCGCGTTTGAGACTAAGAAATTGAGCATCGACATCGGCGTTCTTTGCACCTTGATTGAACGCGTATGCGGAATGCTCGTGGTGGCTTGCCGAGGATACCAGGATCCATCTCTTCACGACACCATCCTCTACCGTTCTTGGATCCTGACTCACCAGGATGTACCGGCTACTCGTTTCGCTGATATCAACTTTGACGAGACGATTATGGAATTTCTACGGGCATTGAAGAAGGTATTGCGACGTGTCATCGATGTCGAAGACAGTAAGTGTTTCCGGGGGACCTGTTGATGTCCAAGTCACTAACTGCGATGGTCAACGGGCAACATGCCATTTGACAAAGATCCGAAGGCCGCTGGTCTTATTATGTCCCGAATGTAAGTGGCCACTGCCACGCCTCTAGTGAAACATTTGA